>JADRCD010193233.1:3608-15022 GCA_019843815.1 Montemys delectorum | reverse complement strand
GAGAGAGAGAGAGAGAGAGAGAGAGAGAGAGAGAGAGAGAGAGAGAGAACATAAGAGCAGTGGCTTCCTTGTCCGACAGGCAATCATAGCGACACTGTGTGGCTGTTTTGTAGAATGGCCCACATTTTTGTAAAAAAGTGAACGTTTTAAGGAAATGACTGTGGATTTACCTTTAGAAGGTCAGTTGGTGCTGTTAACGACTGAGCCATCCCCCCCCCCCCATGAAGACTTCCTTTCCTATCATTTAAGTGATAAAGCAATGATTTTTAAATTAGAGTCTGTCCATCTGAAGCCTCAGTTGGGCCCAGCCCAGAATGTCCATGGAAAGCCAGATGGCCCCATCCCTGCACTGTTTAATAACAGGAGACACACAGTGATAGCAAGGATCTCACCTAAAATGAATCCCCTGCTTCCTAAGGGTGACCCTGCTCCAGAGGAAACAACAATAAGAAGCAGGCATCTCAGGAAGGTTGCCTACTATGGATGAGCTCACCCATTATGGCATTTGACCTCTCTTCCCTTCCAATCCTATGAATGCAGCATCTCCATTTCCCTCTGAGTGGCTCCGATAGCAGACCCTCAATGCTTGAAGATGCCTGGAAGAAAAAAAACGAAGCAGGATCGCTCATCCTACAATCATTTTCAAATCTATTAGAAAACTCCATAAGGAATTATCTTTTTTTTTTAATAGATTTATTTATTTATTAAGTGGACACTTCTTCCAGCTTTTACACCAGCAGGCCACAAGAGGGAGCCAGATTCCATTACACAGAGCCTTCTCTCCAGCCACAAAAAGAAGGCAGAAAAATGACAGCAGGTGCTGGAATTCAAACACATGATCTTTGCAAGAGCAGTCAAGGGCTCTTAACCACTAAGCTTCTGCTTCAGGCTGGTTCTCAGGGTTTCCATTAGACTTTTCAGCATTGTAGCCACTAGAGGAGACAAGAACAAGATGGGGAATCTGCACATAATCACTTGCCCACAGTGGATTTAAAAACTTATCCTAAGTATTCTCTTTTGGAGGAAATCAAGGTTTTTATTTAAACTTTAGAAGAGATGAGAAATAAAACCCAATGCTTTTCCCAGGATCCCCAAGCGAGTGCCACAGCTTGCACCAAACTTTTCCACTTCCCTGGGCCAAACCATGGCATCAACAGAAGCAAAAGCCCATTGTGGCATCAGCTTTTTTATTGATAATTAAGAAAGTTCAACCTGTGTCTCACTAACCTGCAGATAAACTCTCTTCCTCAATCTATAAATGACATCCTTGTGGACAGAGAGAGAGCACAAACATTTAGGACCTCTCAGAAGCCATGAAAATTTCCAATAGGGAAAAGATTTCTTTTTAAAGATAGTTTTTTTTTAAAGATTTATTTATTTTATGTATATGAGTATACACTATAGTACAGATAGTTGTGAACCTTCATCTGGTTGTTGGGAATTGACTTTTTGGACTTCTGCTCCCTCCAGTCTGTGCTGCTCGCTCCCATAGAGCCCGCTCACTAAGTCCCAAAGATTTATATATTATTATAAAGAAGTACATTGCTGCTGTCTTTAGACATACCAGAAGAGGGCATCAGATCTCATGGTTGTGAGCCACCATGTGATTGCTGGGATTTGAACACGGGACCTTTGGAAAAGCAGATGGTGCTCTCACCTACTGAACCATCTCACAAGCCTAAAAAGACAATTTCTAAACTAAAGCCAGACTCATGATCCTGAACTCTGGAGTCTATCCTCAGTTCAGGATGGGGGTTCATACCTGGAAGTGGTGATATCTGAGAGATTGATAATAACTAGACCCAGACTTCTTTTTTGGATACAAGCTGACAGGCAATTATTCATGGCTGAGAGTTTCTCTCTCTTCTCTCTCATTCTCTGTTCTCTCTCTGGCTTGCCTGCTCACAGCTTAAGGCTGTATGCTCTGTTTTTCTCCTGTGCTCTTTTATTTTTCCCACACTCACACCCACCTCTGTGTGTTCTCCTTTCATACACACACACACACACACACACACACACCTCACACACACACCACATACACTCTCCTTTCACTCACACACATGCTCTCCACACACACCTTACAACCTCTCCTCACTTGCTCTCCAAGCACTCTTCTCTGGCTCTCTTGCCTTTCTCTTGCCCCAGTCTTTTATTTCTTCTCCAAAAGCAGATAGAAAAAAGACACTGTATAACCAATGCCAAATCAAATTCAAAAGAATGACTGCATCTCACAAAGTATTAAGAATTACAAATTTTCCCCAAAGTTTCAACCTGGTCTGTGGCCAAAATAATAATAATTGCAAACTTATCATTGTTTAAAATTTAAATTTTGACTTACTATATTTCAGAGCTCAGAGGTCAGCTACTTGCATTTTCCTGTGAAGCTCTAAAGATAAATGATGAGGCACAGCTGCCAAGTGGCAGCCAGAAAGAATCAAGTCAATTCTAAACTCAGCCTTTCTGCTGGCTTTCCACCTCTGCACACTACACATAGTGACTCTCTTCACAGTCCCCATGTTCTGATTTAGTCTTGTGAATATAAGATTTTAAATATTCCATACTTGCTCATCTAGGAGCCACTCTCAAATGCTGTGCAAAACTCATTTCATAACATCAATACTTTTTTTTTTCTTTCAGAGAGTCCCAATGTTGACTCTAACTCATTTTCTAATAATTTTGTCATACCTTCTTTGTAAGTCAAGCATTAATCCAGAATTGATATTGTACAGTTATTGCATTTTTCCAAGATAAGAGCACACAGCATCCAGGCCATTAGGAATGTGTTGCACTGGGCCCCAGGACTCAGTTTTTAATCATTTTTAATTTTTTAAGAATTATGACATCAGGGAACATTTAGTTTTACAGAACTCACTGAAGCAGAAGGAGAAAGAAGTAAGAATATCAGATATAATAGAATAATTATGCACACCAGGGCCAACTGAAAAGCAGTCACACACAAATAAAATCTATACAGCCAGTGTCAAGGGCTAAGGTTGGGAGACATTGGAACAACTGATTTTTACACAGAACTGATGTGGGCTCCCGAGACAACTCCACCCTGGCCTGCTGTGGGCAGTCCCAGTCATGGCATGCTGTCCCCAGCAGGTCATTTTCTGGGGAGCCAATTTTCCCAGCTGTCCAGTCCCCATGGCCCTAAAACATCCCGTATGTGACCTCTCTCCTTCCCCTCCGTATCTCAGACATCTCAGCTTGTTCTGTCTGAGCCGCATCCTCATCTCTGTCCATCCACAGTAAGAATCCATCTGTGCTCAGACAGGCTCCATCAATTTTACACTGACTGTGACAAATCCTGAGTCCTGTAGAGGACAGAGATTCCCACAAGTGATCTTCACTTTCTGTTTCATCGTCTACACAGTCAGGGACACAGCCTGATAATTCACTCCATGGCTAAGCTCAGGGGACAACTGGTGCAGAGCCTGTACGCCCCTGTTCTGTCTATCATGTTTTTGCAGGGTGTCCTATGCACTGATTTGTGCTTAAGTGCACATAGTAGGCCCTCTATGTTCATGATGTTTTGTGAATTTATTTTCTGAGTCACATATCTTCTTTGATGTCAATTTCTCCTCTTCTGATTTGCCGTGGCCCTGTCCTGAGCCACTTTTCTCTGGATTTTCTGTGGAAGAATAAGCATAGTTCTCAGAATCTGAAGAAAGCTGTGGTGGCTGAGTCCCCTCAAGAGAAGGGGCTGTTCTGTCTCCTGGGCACCTGTGGCTTCTCTATCCCTGGCCATTGCCTTCTTCTGTGCATTTCCCACGGCAGACACTGTGATAGGCAGGCTTGAGCATCCATTCTCTGTCAAGTGGGTTTTAATATCTCACTCTTTTCTCTCCCAAAAGTCCACATCTAATGTTCTTCTTCCTGGACATGGAGGACAGATGTCTGTACAGACAGAAGACAGTCAGTCAACATTAGTGCCTGTCTCTTTAAGAGTCTGCTCCATAATGTTTTTGACAAACACTGTCTGCAGTCTGCAGATCACTGTGTGTCATCCAGAGAGAAGCCCACTAAGTGCACATAACTCAGAGCTGATGGCTTCTCCCCTAAGAAGAGTGCAGATATATTCCAACAGAGCAGCTAGGTCCTGGTGGTACCTACTGTGTACCCCTGCTGATGACAGCATACACTGGAAAGACAGAACTGGTGGCTTCTGACCTAAGATGGGTTCTAATAACTTTCAAGAGAACAGTTAGGCCCTTATGGCACCTACTGTGCACCTCTGCTCATGGCAGCAGGCCATAAAAGTCAGAGCTGATGGCTACTGGCTTCACCTGGGCACTGATATGGTAGCCTACCAGTTGCTGATGGCACCTACTGTGCACCTCTGCTGATGCCAACAGGCACTTTAAAGCCAGAACTGATGGCTTCTGACCTAAGATGTGTGGTGATAGCTTCCAGAACAGTTAGGTTCTAATAGTACCTACTGTGTGTCTCTGCTAATAGGGGCAGGCAACATCAGTGCTTCTCATGACCCATAGGTCTGAGAAATTCACTCAACAATAGCAGGTCTCTGTGAACTACAGGGGACTTTGGTGGACCAGGAGGAACTCAGAGTCAGACTCCAATTTTTAAAGGCTTTTTAAATCTAAGCCAGAGAATTGTCTGATTTCAAGCCCTGGGTGTTCTGAACTCATGAGACTGAGATGAAGACTAGGTCACATCTCTGAAAGGTTTCCTGTGTCAGGCCAAGGTATAAATCACAGTGAGAATGAAAAGTGTGCACAGGAATTAAGGCTGACTTTCCAAAAGACAGGACATGGGTGACATTTTTATGTTTAAATTAGACAAGGGCTCTTTAGGGGTGGATTCCCAGGCTGAACTGAGGGCAAGAAGGTGGGTGTGGCCCCACTGTGCCACAGCAGGGCTTTGTCATGTAAAACATTGCTAATTTGTCTGAGTAGGAAGAAGAACCAGCTTTTGTTAGGAAATTAACTGAATCCTCATTTCCACATCGAGGCTTGAACTTGAACTTGTGCAATAGGGAAAAGACAATGCCCAAACTGAAGTCAGACTTGTAATCATGAAAGTCGGGGCTGAAAATGTGAAATTGTAAAATTATTTCTGCAAGACAGGCAAGGAGATCAAACCTTGCAAACACAGGCTGTGGGGACCAGGGTGTCCCTGGACTCTAGAACCTAGGCAATCTCTGGGCAAAGGCCTGTGACCTTAAGGGTCCCAACCCCACAGAGGCCTGGAAGTGTCTCATCAGAGGACTAGACTCTTCTTATTAATGGTATCCAATTTATTATTATTTTTTGAGAATACACACCTGCTGATCTTTATCACATCCCTGTAGATCACATAAAGGTAGAGGAGAGAAACAGCTCATTGAGTCATCCCATGACCGCCACATGAATGTTCACTGAGAGCCAAGGCTAGCCCATAAGACAGATAAGCAAGGTACAGGGATATGTCCATCTCTTTGTCCCCAGGGCTGCGTTTCCAAGCATAAGTCCTCAGGCTTTGGAGGCCATCATTGACTGACCCTTATTTCCAGGGTCCCAGTGCCTGGGCCTAGCTCTCCAAAAGAGAGGATGCCCAACTCTGTCACCCTTGAACCACTCAGCCCAGACCTACTAGAGTCACTGTGGGATCTGAGATGGACGGGCTCTGTGAAGCAGAGGCAGCTGGTGTCCACCAGATATGCAGGGGTGGAAATGTCAGTGTTTTATACCAGTGTATTTTCTTTAGATTCCCGTCAGGCTTCAGAGAAGTGAGTTTGGTTTATGTCTCTTTTACTTTCATACCCCACACATCTCAAAAGCAAAATAAAACAATGCCCAATGGTGTGGACTCCTCCTGGTGACTCAAGGACAAGGACTCCCACCCAGCAAAAGATGTCCTGATCCCTGACCCTGAGAGGCAGAAGATCAGATCTACCTCTGGATCACCTAAGGGAGCAGCTTTATTTCAGTCAACTCCTTAATCCTCACAATTCCCAACACACACACACACACACACACACACACACACACACACACACATTTCATAGGTTGTTTTCCTCATGCCTCACAGTCTTCACTAATGGTCATCCCCCTACATCACCCTCTTCACCTGAGAGAGCAGCTTCACTTACCTCAACTCCTTAATTCTAAAAATTCCTACACTACTCACTGGGCCATTTCCCTCATATTCTGTGAAGACAGAGGTTGGGCAGAGTTTAGAGATGTAAAGATCAGAGATTTGAGGCTGTGTTCCTCCCTCACTTTTTTAAGGAATTGAGACTGTCAGCTTAGCTGTGCTAGAGATGAGCGTGAGTGCCTGTGTGTGTGTGTTTTCTGGATTTTTTTTAAGGTTTGGAAATTCAGGTTTATGAGTAAATATGGAATCCAGTGAGTCCACATCACCCGTGTGCCACTGAAGATGAGGGGAGATGGCATTAGATCCCCTATGAAGGTGGAGTCACAGTTGGCCATGAGCCCCCAGACCCGGGTGCTGGGAACCGAACCCAGATTCACTGGGAGACCTGCTATGGATCTGAACTCCAGAGCCCTCTCTCCAGCCTCCAGTATCCATGAGGACATACTCTTCAGTCCTGGTCTTCCCCCTGCCTCACACTTTTTACTTGCAGTCATGCCCATGCCAGAGCTGCAGAGAAGCTGCCCTCTCCTCCAGGGAAGAGGAAGACCATGGGGCACCCTTAGGCATTGGGGATGTCATCCCTGAGAAGTGGACAGAGGGCATCATACAGAGCATGCATACTGCATGACATGGACAATCTGGAGTCGGTGCATCAACACCTTGGAGTCCGAGGAGGGCACTGGGATTTCCTAGAGATGTATGGGTTGGGTCCTCAGGCCTCTGAGTACCACCTTTTCCTGCCCTGTGCCAGATAGAGGACCTGTGATGGAGAGCAGAGGGGTTGATGGGGACCCCTTTGGGTGCACATATATTTGGGGGAGCAAGCACGGGTATCTTCATTACATAAAAATATGCAAGCCCTTCAGGTGGAGAGATGGCCAAGGGGGAAGGAAGCATGGGATACACAGGCCTTCACTCACAGACATCACTCTGCCTCACATTATTCACACAGATCATCTCCCTGCTTCATTTCCCAGGTGAGGAATTGAGGGGACCTTCCAGACAGAGAGATGTAGGACCACTAGGCAGTGAGAGGGCTGATACACAGGGCCTGAGTTTGGAGGCACAGGGAAAATGTGGATTGGTGAGATTTGGTCCCTGCCCTGGCTCCTGCTGTCTAGTAGGCTCATACTTTCCCCTGATGCTTTGGTACCATGGGCCGGCTCTGTGTCTACCAAGGTCAAAGGAGAGGTTTGTCCTCAAAGAGGCATCATCGCCCATGGCCTTGGATAGCCAGGCAGACCTGCACACCCACAGACAATCCGGGGACAGATGTTGGTCAGGCCCTAAAAGCCAAGAGTGTTGGAATCATATCTGCTGGGAAGGCCAGGGGCTAGAGCAGCGGTGACAGCTGATATGCTCATGGTGACACACAAAGGGCTAACCTGGAGCCTGCTGAGCAGGAGCGCTCATTCTCATGAGGCCAGATCCAAGGCCGTGAATTATTCTCGAAGGGTCTTGAGGGACTGGATACAGCCTGGAATCTGCCAGCGGGATTCCTGTGGTGTGTGTAATGTCAGGGAATGGGGAGCTGGTGGGGATCCCATACCTGGGTGGAGGCACACAGATCACTCTGCCCGCACCAGGCTATGAGGCAGAATGTGAAAGGTGGATCAGCTCAGGAGCAGTGTGAGGACTTTCAGGGTCAGGGCTCAGCTGACCAAGTTGACCAAGTAGGATGGGTGTGGTGTGAATGCACCTTGAGATGCACTGCAGGGGCCAATGCCAGGGAGGACACAGGGTTTGTTTCCTAACAACAGTGGGACACTAACGCAGGACCGGATACAGGGTCCATCTCCTAGCAACTCTGGGATGCTGTCCACCAGAAACAGAGTAAGGCAGCCATGAGTGATGACATAACAAACCGCCCACGCACGCAGATGAATCCTAGAATTTACATGATGTCTATGTCCTAGCAGCAGCACAGAAAATGATCCCAAGGCATCCAGCTGATACATGGACCCATGGGTCACACTGCCCCCTGCACACAGTGGGTCACCATGTGTATGTGCCCCTGTGTCTGTGTGTTTCTGCACACGAGTGTACATGTGCATGAGAAAATGTGACTCATGAAAGAACAGCAGCTGAATTCACAGCCTGTATTGACCACTCACGATTTAACCAACCATTGACTGTCATGGAGGCCATTGAACATTTTTTTTTTTTGTACATCTGATAGGAGCAAATGTTCTTAAATGGTTTCCAAATGTTATTTTTTTCTTTTCTTTTCTTTTTAAGACTTACATATTTATTTTACAAATGTGAGTGCACAGTAGCCATCTTCAGAAACACAACAGAAGAGGGCATCAAAAACCACTAAGGAGGCTTTGAGCCATAATGCAGCTGCAAGGATTGAGCCTGGTACAGAGATCGGCACTCTTAACTACTGAGCTATTGCTGCACTCCTGTTCCTTGAGCTTCCATTCGACCATTTGGTGCCATCACTGCTAGAGGGGATGAGAAGGAAAGGGAAAGCTGAGGCTCTGCCAACTCAGGGTACACTGAGCAGTGACTCAGTGTACCCTGAGTTGGCAGTCAGCAGAGCCCTTCCCCTGTCAGCATCTGGGAGGCCCCTGGCTCTCTCCAGGGGATGGAGTCCTATATGATGGTTGTCGTGTAGGCAGAGGTCATCCTGAACTGAGGTCCATGAGACACGGAAGCCTTTGGATGGACAGTGCTGCTGGGCATCAGGCCAGTGGGGATGGGGACAGGGTATACAGTGGCTGCTGTGAATGTGTGAGATCTCACCTGCCCTCTGGTCCCATGGGAAGGAGCTCTTCCATCACCTGATGACTTCCCCATGAAGGCTGTCACCTCAGCCCCTCCCAGTCAAGGGAGAAGCTGACTGCAGTGTACACATAGAACACAGCACGGGAACCTGACCACCCCTCCTGGTCAGCTGTCTGTGTGTATATGTGTAAAATAGGACAACCTGGGCTACAAGTTGATAGTCCTGAGACAGCCTGAGCTAAGTAACCAGTGACAACTGACAGCAAGGTGTAAGTGGAGGGAGAAACTGGACAACCAGGGTTTTATTTTTTGTTTGTTTATTTGTTTTCTTGACAACATTATCAGAGCCACAGCCATTGGGGGGAGGAAGCTTCATTGAGAGACTGCATCCATTGGTGCGACCTGCAGGAGAAGCACAGGGCCTTCTCTGGTTGACATGGACACAGGAGGTCTGTGTCTGCAGTGGGCAATGCCACCCCTGGGAAGGGGGTTTCAGGTTGTGTGAGCTAGCAAGGTGAGTGAGCACAGAAAACAAGCTGGGAGAGAGGCGGCATCCTCCATGGTCAATGCTTCAGCTCCTGCCTGCAGATGTCCACTTTGACCTCCCCTCATTCTGCTTCTCTTCTGGTCATCCCCCTGCCTCACATTCTTTAATTATGGTCATACCACTTTATGACCCTCTCCACTCAGAGTTATCCTCTTGCCTTACACTCTTCACTTCTTGTCTTGCCCCAGCTAGAATTGTGGGGAAGTCACCTTCTCCTCCAAGGAAGGGGATGTTCACTGGGCATTGTGAGGCAGAGGGGAAATCATCCATGAGGATTGGACAGAGGAGTCAGATAGAGCATAAAGACGGCCATGTTGTGGTTGGAGAGTGCGGAGCTTGGCGCCCAACCTTCCGAGGTCCACATGAAACAACACCAGGTAATAATAATGCTTAATATGATACAGATGTCCTTCGTAAAACTATGAATCCGTAAGTTTAGCTGGATGAAATCTTGCCCTAATGTCATCGTTTCTTTAATACCATTTAATCCTCGACCACTGGATTAAGTTTCATTCAATTTCCTTGAGAGCCAGTTCTCTTTGAACCTTGCATTTTAGATTTTTTTTCTTTCCAAGATTACTATGGTTAATCAAAACTATCATCATGAGATTTAACATAGGCCAAAGACTATCCTGGACTTTCTGGAACTTCTTTTCTCAGTACAATTAATGTAAACCTCTTTATATTAGCTTCAAGGACATTCCTAATAGAAAGGCAAAAAGCAGCAAAATTCTACAGCAAAACATCATAAAACCATATACAGAGGTCAAAACATCCTCCGCTAGTACCTATGTGTTCAATATTTCTCCTAGGATGACCCATAAATTTCTACTTAATGCATGTACAATTTCAAAGACTAAAAATTTGCATTGCTGCAAACAAAAACATGTTCAAACCTATAATACTTAACTCGGGGTACCAACTTATGTATTTGATAGAAATACTATTGCTATGAAGAGACCCTGTGGCCAAGGCAAGTGTTTTAAAGGCAAATATTTAATTGAGCCCTGTTACAGTTTCAAATGTTTAGTCCATTACCATCCAAGGAGAAAGCATGGCAGCATGCAGGCAGGCGTGATGATAGAGAGCAAGCTGAGAGCTCTGAATCTTCATGAGAAAGGAGCCAGGAAAAGCCTGTCTTCCAGCTAAGTAGTAAGATGGTTTCCTTTGTACTGCTCAGAACTCCAAAGACCACCATCCTAGGAATTCACTTCCTACAAAATGGAAACTTCTGTACCCACAAATTACACCTAATAATGGCAGTTCTTAGGGTCAAGTGTCTTCAAATAATTTATTACATTCATGCTGATTCTCTGTTGTATGTGTTCTTTTATGTATGCAGAGATAACACTGATCAGCCAGAGCATAGTAAACTTATTACATTCATATGGTTACTCTCTTGAATGCATTCTATTGAATATTTTCTTCATTAATATTCAAATGTTCACCCATTTCCAGTTTGATCCCCTCCCAGATAACCCCTCTCATAAACTGTTCTACTTCTTCTATGAGGGTGTTAATCTACCCACCCTTCCTCTTTCACCTCCTCACCCTCAATTCCCCTACATTGAAGATCTATCAAGCCTTCATAATATCAAGGACCTTTCTTCCATTGATGCCTGGCAAGTCCATCCTCTGCTACATATATATGTAGCTGGAGTCATGTTTATTCCTCGGAAGATGGCTTAGTACCCAGGACCTCTGGATGGTTTGGTTGTTTCATAGTGTTGCTCTTGATTGGGTTAAAATATGTAGTTGCAGATGACAGTGAAGGGTCAGGGTTTTACGACACTGATTACATTAATAAGGATTCTCTCCAGTGTGATTTCTTTAGTATATGTGTAAAAAATTATGATATGCAAGTACTTAACCACTTTGATAACATTCAAAAGGTTTCTCTCCAGTATGAGCTCTTTTATGTCTTTGGAGATGACTGGGTTGTGAAAAGGCTTTACCACATTGATTACATTCATAAGGCTTCTCTCCAGTATGTGTTCTTTTATGATATTTGAGACCACTGTGATATGAAAAGGCTTTA
>JADRCD010193230.1:1410-22446 GCA_019843815.1 Montemys delectorum | reverse complement strand
ACACACACACACACACACACACATAGAGAAACACAGATATAAACACAAACATACAGAGAGTGATAAATGTGTTTACACACAGAGATACACACACACACACCTCAAAATACTTTTCATAATGTTATTAGTAAGTTGAGCCACATTCATAGCTACTTTTAATTGTCATTTAGCTATGCCCGAGCACCTTCTAGGACCTGGCCAACCTATCTTTGGTTCTAAGGTGGGGATAAGGAGAGCTGTAATTTTGTGTACGGTGTGCACGCATACATGTGGCTCTTTTACCTCCTGATTCATCCCTATTACTGCGCTGATCTGTCACATGTTGATAAGCAGGGCGGTGGTGGCGCACGCCTTTAATCCCAGCACTTGGGAGGCAGAGGCAGGCGGATTTCTGAGTTCGAGGCCAGCCTGGTCTACAGAGTGAGTTCCAGGACAGCCAGGGCTACACAGAGAAACCCTGTCTTGAAAAAAACAACAACAAAAAAGCAAAACAAATAAACAAAACAAAACAAAAAAAAACATTATAATATTGCCTCATATATTTTTATGTAACACCTTTGCCCAGAGACAGACCAAAGAACTTTATAAATACAGGGGTCACCCACTCAGCAGAGAAATGCGCCTCCACAGGGGTGGAAACCCAAGCCATTTTGAGCCAAAGAGCACCAGTCAAAATAAGATACAGGCATTAAAAATGTTACAGGCTATATGCATTTGCATGAATGGTGAGTGGTTTAGGTGTACAATATCATAAATCTGAGGGGGGGAAAAAGCTTTTTGTTCTTTAAGAATGTACCCGTAAACCTGTACAAACAACCACGTACTCCATCCATGCCATGATAAAATACCGGGGTAAATATTTTATTTTTAAAAGCACTAATATTCTATACAGATTCGATCCATACTTTAACCACACTGGGAGAAATGGCGGCTAAGGTGTGAGTTTAGCTGAATATTAGTTACCCTCCTTGATGAGAGGAAGCAGTCGCATGGGTGACCCACTGCAGGAAACCAGGGAAGCTCGTTCCTCTTTTATTTTGGAGTGAATTAGACGTTTTAACTTCCCTAGCCACATCTTTTAATTTGGCTAGTAAGGATTGAATTTGTAATCCTTGGGCTGATAGAAGCAGGGGTGCTAAGATGACACACACGGGAGGCAGTTTAAGTGAGGTCTTTGGAACTTTCAGAGGACAACAGCAGAACAAGCTGAGACTCCCCTAAAGAGAGGGTGACTCCAAGTCTGAGCGTTGGTTCTCCACCTACACACAAACATGTGCACATGATTCTGTAGCACATTTAGCCACATAAACCTTATCCTTTTTTTTTTTCTCTCCAAGGCTAAGAGAACTAAAAGTGGTACACATACATGCACAATGTAAATGTTTATTGTAGCTAAGGTCCAAGGAACCACCGCAGAATTGAGAGTGCCCTGGGAAGCGGAAGAGGGACCCTAAAATTTCGTCAGAAATGCCACTCAATTATCTCAAAAAGACATATAACACTTGGCTGTGGCACATGCATCTAAAAAAAGTCCTAACCTTCTTCAAGTAAAATATACCTTTTTCAAGTTGTCGAGCCATTTCCACTTCAAATAGTGACTAGACACTAATTTTTCAGTAAAAAAAATAACCCATAGAAACAGTATATGCAGGGAATATATAATTTCTTGAGATAGGTGTTACCTAGGTGCCTGTCACAGCCATAGTTGATGGAGTTCATCCCTCAGGGAGCAACGGAAGGTGAGCCCAGACTGCATGAGGCACATGACTTCATGCCTCCCTCTAGGCCTGGACCGAGGGCTAACCACCCCCAAGTCACTCCCCCGTTGTAGAAGGAGATAGATGCCCTCCACTTACTCAGGAGGGGAAGAGTTAGAAGGGAGTCACAGACACTCAGATATGTCAGAAAACAGGAGACAAATCCTGGACAACTGTAGTTTAACTGTTCCAGTGAGACTCTGAAGTTGTGTGCTCTCTCAGAGAACCCAACTCCATTTCCCTCCAGAGGACACTTAGGCAAGCGATTCCACCCATTGTGATTTCAGGTCCATTGAGAGGAAGTGTAAATGTGAGAGAGGTGCCAGGGTGGAAGGGCAGCTGGCTGTACCTTCCTGCTCACTGTCGGGTGATTTTTAACGTACACACCAATAACTCCTAGGCTACTAAGCACAACAGATTCCATGTCATTTCAGCTTTGAAGAGCAGACGCTCACAGGCTTCCAAGCCTGCAATGTTAAATGATGTATCTCCTCTCCTCCACCCCCTGAGTCAACTGCTGCCTGGCCGGATTAAGGTGTCAGGTTGATTTGTTTTATACATCTTTTGACCATGCTCACTGAATATTTAGGAAGTTTCTCCAGCCCATATTGAGGCTGAGATGTCCCGTGGGAAGCATTAATCAAAGTCACAGAGACTCGTACATTCTGGAAACACAGCCTCTTTATTGAAGCGATTAGTTTGTGCAGTAACACATTAACACACCACAGAGCTTGCCGTTATAGAACAATTGATCCTTTGCTCACAAAGCGAGACACGGAGCGCTCGGAATTAACTCTTTTAAAGTTGAATACTTTTCCTCCTTCCATGTGAAGATCTACAGAACAGGAGTGCCCACTTGCATTTTGCTCTCAGCCGGGAGTGAAAAATAAATAAATAAATAAAAAAACCGCACATCTCATTTCCCTTCGGTGGCTGGTGGGGAAAGCCTGCTCTTGGGCCGTGGGTACTGCTCATTTTGCCTATCTTGTGTTTGGAGTCTGTTGTTCCTGCCCATTCTCTCTCTCTCTGGTATTTCCAGCCTCCAACAATGTGCTTTAAATCTCCCTTTATGTCGCACTCGTACAGAATGGCAAGGGCACTTACTTTTTTGTCTCTCTCCATTAGGTCATTCATGACCATTCTAGAAAAAAAAAAAATACCCTTCTATTTTTTCCCCCTACAGTACTCTTGTCCACATGAGACAATGTCTTGTAACAATACAGAGGCCTAATCTCCATGCCAAAGCAATTTTCATTCCCCAGTGCACAGCCTGCTATCATTTTGTAATGTTTTGTTTCTTGTTCTAAAAGAATTAAAAAGGAACAGTTAGCCGTCACGGGGGCCTGTAGGCCTTATCTCAGTGTCTGGAAATTTGGACAGTGTATTTTACTGCTGAGATAAATGGAAAGGAGTCCGACTTCAGCAAATCGTAATGGGTTTAAGTTCTATTGAAATCGGCCACCAGAAGATCAGATAACGGGGGTCCTTCAGTTGTCTTTCTAATCGGGTTCCCCGAGAGGGTGAATGGAGACAGAGCAGACGCACAGAGTGAAAATATAATTCTTGGACAGGTTAAGTACATGTTTGAACTCTTGCAAGCAGAAGCAGTTTGCTGATGACTTAATCATTTTCTGGTCAATTATCTGTAAGGGCCCTTGCAGCTCCACGGCAATTAGGACGCAAGATGGCCTTTTGGGAGGGACACCAGCCTCCTGCGTCTGTTTCCTCGTGACTTCCATTCTCCACCATAAATTTTCATTCACTTATTATCTTTGCTAGTAGAGAAACAACTTTCCACAGTAATTATAGCTCCATACACACTTTAGCTGTCATGTGGTTGCAGCCTGGATAGTCTCAGGACCAGGATTTCCTAAGTGTTCCTTGTTCATTTTTGATGGATGTACGCCCTTTTTCTAGGGGCGAGGGCAGGGAAAGGAATGGTCCCAATGACAAAAGGTAGGGGTGTCTGTCAGCCTGCCCAATAGGAAGCGATGGATTTATTGGTTTTGACTTGGCACATTAGGACACACCTGTCCTGGCCGTGAGGAAAACAGTCAATAAGGACAGGACCATTTGCCAGCACCCAGGAAGACATCTTCATTTCAAAGGTCGTTGGGAAGCCTGGGTAAACAGACTCTCAAAGCCCAACCATGCTATCGCAACTTGGCATTTAAAAAAAAAAAAAAAAAAGTAATAAAGGTCTTATCTCTCTGCCATCTGTGAACTGTGTCTTAACCAGCTCTCCCAAGTGGCACAGTTGTCAAGGGAAGGGACCGTGGCCCTTCCAGTGCTGGGTGCAGGGAACACAGGCACAGGTACCGGGGTCTCCCATGACCCTACTGGAAGTAAATACTGTAGGCAAATTCTAAAATGGATGGACTATGGAGAGGTAGATAGGCATGGGGTCACCCAGCACCCTAACCCGTGCAAAACCCGGTCTGGCCATTCCACTGAAAAGCGGGATTCCCTCATTAAACAGGATTACCGTGCAGTGATAAAAATCCATATTTAAAAAAATATACACAAGGCACATGGCATTTGTAGACTTCACAGAAACACACTGCGCATGTTTTTTTTTTTTTTAAAGAACATCTGATTTAGAATATGGGTTCTCTCCCTGAAGCACAGAAGGCACTGATATGGTTTCTGTCATTGGAATGCTCTCTCATACTCCAGGAGACATTCATTCCTTCGGCCGCCATTTTGGTGGTTCTTAATATTTACCTTTCAGGCAACGCAGGGAGCGAGACTTTAAAAGTGCTTAAGAAAACTACCAACAGCAGTGGCATGCTCACGTTTTTCCCAACATTTAAATTTAACAGTTCAACAGATGCATTACCTCCCAGCTCATCAAGTGGTTCAGCAATTTCCGTGAGTTTTACTATATTCAGATGGAGAAGTACGCGCGTCAAGCCATCAATGATGGAGTCACCAGCACAGAAGAGCTGTCTATCACCAGGGATTGTGAGCTGTACCGAGCCCTCAACATGCACTACAACAAAGCAAATGACTTTGAGGTAGGAACCAGTCTTTATTCTTTGGTCATCTCCCCTTTCCTTTATTAATTAATTTATTTATTTTTCATGCAATTTGGGAAAGACTCTGAATCTGTTTCTTGTGATGGTTTCTTACGGAAGCACGTCTCGGTAGATTGTCAGGTAGATTAAGAACCAGGAGCTTCCTATCAGAATCATCCTGACTCACCCACGGCCATTTCCACTCCCATCCTCCATCTCAGCTTCTGCGGAAGACCCAGTTGGCCACAAGAAAGGGAACTAAAAAGTCTGAAGTAAAGGGCAAATACGGGATGATTTCATTTATGTTCTGGGGTGCTGGCTGAGCTGATATGAACATATTGTATGCAGTGTTTAACTACAAAGCTGCTTAAGAAATCTAGAGATGGTTAGTAAAGCAGCTCTGTGATTGGCATGAGAATTTACTAAGCATATTTCAAAAGAGATCCATTCACATCTTCTTTTTTTTTTTTTGCTCAAAAAATTTCAGTTGCGTTTCCATGTGTTTGTTTAGTGTGCACACAGATGCGAGGCCTTGACTGGGGGATATGCTTGAGCCATAGTGTGGACATCAAGTTCAAAGGACAACTTTTGGGAGTTGGTTCACTCCTTCCAATCCAGTAGATCCCAGGGATCAAACCAGAGCCTTCAGGCATGGTGGCAGGGCTTCAAGTCAATGAGCCATCTTGCGCTAGCCTTTCTTTTGTTATTATTTGTGTTTGCTTTTGAGAGGGATGAGTAGCTTGTGTATTCCTCTTATATATGGGTATATTCTTGATGCGTGCAAAGCAATACAGACCATTCCCAGGAAGCCATGTCCTTGCAACAATGAGAGGTGTGTAGCTATGAGTCAGGTGTTTCTTTATAGTCTGCTATACAACCTCAGTAAACAGTTTTCATCCATGTGATGACTGCATGAGACCAAAAGAGCAAAGCTCCCAGTACTTACAAAGGCATCTGCTGAGCCCTGCTAGCCTGGGCAACAATAGCTGGAAGTGGGGTATGGTAAGAGTTCTGTAGACTGAACCTTTGGGAAAGGGTAGACCAGATAGCTCTGACTTGACAGAGTTGATCCATTCCTTGACTCTTCTTGGGTAGATGTACCTTGAGGCAGAATTTGAGGGAATTCGTGATTGTATTCTTGTTTCCTTCTTAGAAATAAGTACCCAGGGATGCCCAGAATATTCTTATGTCAAGGGAAAGAGGAACGCCTATGATCTGGCTTTGTCTATAAAAAGACCTGACCTCCTCATATTCTCACGGCTCGTTCATTCCTTCTCAGCTTTGTTCCCCACTGCTTTAGGCAATGCAGATAAGTTGTGGGCTTATAAAGAATGGAGTGTGCAAACTTCACAAGAGGGTTGTCAGAGTTTTTCCTTGAAAATTTGAATGGTTATCCTGCAAGTTACCCATTGTATCTTTATTGTCCAAGACTAGTGTATTTCTTGCCACACATGTTGTAAATGATGTTTCTCTCTGCTGGATGCATTAAAAATAGGGGTTCTTGGAATTCAGATCCACCATCTTATTTATTTGTTTACTATGAGAGAGAGAGAGAAAAAAGAGAGAGAAAAAGAGAGAGGGGGGAGAGGGAGAGGGAGAGGGAGAGAGAGAGATAAGTTCAGAGGGCAACTTATGGGAGCCATTTCTCTGTTTCATCATGTGAATCCCAGAGATAGAACTCAGGTCCTCAAGCTTGGCAGCAAGCGCTCTTATCCACAGAGCCATCTTAACCCCCTCTATCTTAAAGCCAAGGTTTTCAAAGTCTCCATTGTCACAGCACTGATTGATTGTGTGGACAGCCTTGGAATGGCCTGCCAAAGCTGGAGTCGTACAGTGGCTAGACTTTTAAAGAGGCTTATGGAAGAACTTGGCTTCTTGTGCCTTCTCTTCCAAGCCTCTACACCAGGAGCTACTACAGTGCACTAGTGAGTTACTCATGTTATAACAAATACTCACTGGGCAGGTACCTCAGCCTTCATAAAAAGACCTCCCAGTGTTCATGAGTCAATTTCTGATCACATGTCCTTCAAATGCACATTGGGATCTGCAGGGCACTTACATCTACCTGCTGGAATTTAATCACCTATACCTAGCACAAGGAGCAAAAGGGCACAAACAGGGGACACTGGCATCAAGAGGTACCCAGCAAGCTGCTCCATTTAGCATCATCCAAAGCCTCCTTCATATGATTACCATCTGATAGCTCTTTCTCTGTGAATCATATCCACTTCCAGCCAGGCCACCTCTTCTTTATCTGCACAGTCTATTTTAAGAGTGCCTTACTGCAAGGAGAATGGGGGCCCTAGGCAGGGATCCTGTCACTTCTCATGTGACTTTGGGCAAGTTATTCAACTATTCTGAGACTAATTCCTCCTTCACTCATAATCAAAACCAAACACTAAAACCAAATCAAACCAACCAACCAAACAAGTAACAAAACATGGGCTCTTTCCAGAATTGTGAGAAGCAGGACTCAACAGCATATATTCTGCCCTGACTCCTCTACACAGAAACTCATGAATGTGTGTGTAAGCATGCACACACATACACACCCATACACTCATGTACACACACATTCACACATACAAACACACAGGCACTCACACCCACTCACACACATATACAGTCACACACACATACACACACTCACACATACTCATATACATACACACACATGCGCATGCACTCATGCACACACACACACACATGCACAAGCAGGCACTCACACAAACATACACACACAGGCACTCACACACACTCACACACATACAAAGTCACACACAGGCACTCACACTTGGCACTCACACATACTCATACACATATACACACATGCACTCATGCACATACACACACAGGCACTCACACAGTCACACACACAGGCATTCACACACATACAAAGTCACACATAGGCACTCACACATACTCATAACACTCACACATACCTGCACATGCACTCATGCATATTCACATGCACACATAGGCACTCACACAAACACATAACTCACAAGGGCACTCACACAATGTACACACACATACACACACACACACACACAGAGGCACTCACATACATGCACACAAACTCACACAGCACTAAATGGTTTGTAACACAGCGTCTCAGTTTGGCACATTGCCTTACCAACCTTCAGATAAGAGAGACCTCCTTTCTGAGCTTTGAGCGTGGAGGTCAGTGCTTAAGTGAGATGCTTAAAAAGCCACCGTTCTTATCCTTGTAGCTTTGCCAGTGTGGGCTGTGGCTGTGAGCCAAAAGTAGCCCCGGCACCTCTTGCCGAATGCCTGGGTTGATAGTGCACACGGCTTCACTCTTGCATTGAAATTTCTCCTCATAACATCAACTAAAATAACCCAGGAGTTTCAGTATAAGCTAGTGGGGAGGATGGAAAAAACAGAGAGTCTTGGCTCTTTCCAAACTTTTAAACAGAGATGAGAGTAGCAGAGATCATGGCAAGTTCACACGATGCTCAAAGATCCAATCAGTCCAGAGGTATAGGCTATCCCTCTACTAACTGCTCAAACCATGCAACATCTCATGGATTGCATTTTAAACTTTCTCCTAAGGCTGTTAAGATGGAGGTGGCTCAGTTGGTGAAATGCTTGCCGGGTGAAAGTAAGGGCCTGAGTTCTAATCCGCAACACCTACGTAAAAGCTGGGAGGAAGGGGAGACAGGCAGCTCTTGGGAGCCCATGAATTCCAGGTTCGATGAGAGACCTTGTCTTAAAAATAAGATGGGAAGTGATAGAGCGAGACATCAGATGCCAATCTCTGACAGCCACATGCACATGTGCATGTATTTCCCCCCACACACACATGCTTCTAGACAGTTATGTGTACCAATGATAAAATAGCCAACTCCTGTTGACTGTTTTCTGATGTTCCCTTGGGAGATTGATGGCAGTAACTTCCTTACTGGGGGCAATAGCAGTGACAAGGTACAAACAGATCAATGAGAGCCAAGCTTGACTGGCTTTCAAAGTATTCCAAGTGGGTGGGACTCACAGGACAGACAGGCAGATGGGAGCAGGGGATGCTCTGGCTTCTCCCTTCTGTGCTAGGACATTTTCTTCCTTCCTTTCTCTTTCCTACCCTCTAACCTGTTCCTAATGGCTGTGGTACCTCTGCCCGCCTCCCCAGCCCCTGACACTGATGGCTGTGCAGGCCAGAGAGATCACTGGTGCCTGCCCTACAGACAAAGGAGGTTATCGCTGGGTGGGAGGGAGCGGCTTGCAGAGTTCTACTCTTCTGGCCCTGTACTTCCTGGCCTTTCTGAGTCAGGACCTTCTGAGTGACAGGAAGGCTTACCCTGCCTTTGGTATCAGCTTTCACAATTGCCCGGGTACTTGGCTTAGCATCCAGGCTTAGGGTGTTGAGAGTTTGAGATGACCCAGGGGATGTGCAAGAAGACACCAAAGATGGAGGAAAAAAGAATGCC
This sequence comes from Montemys delectorum, assembly GCA_019843815.1. NCBI lineage: Eukaryota > Metazoa > Chordata > Mammalia > Rodentia > Muridae > Montemys > Montemys delectorum. Next base: position 13,224 of record JADRCD010193230.1, on the reverse strand, counting down.
ACGTTTAGTCTGTACTAAAGGGACGGGAGTTGGCTCCATCACCTGGGGTGGGACATGCCGTCTCTGGACGCGTTCACCAAGGTGTGCAGAGGAAGGAGTGCAGTTTTGGCGGCGCCTCCTGATGATGAGGTTGGCAACAGGAAATCCATCTTTCCAGGTGTGATGCTATGTGTTTCCATGCTTCCTTCTCACCTCACTGTGAAGAGCTTCCAAAAGGATTTTTTTTTTTCCAAGCAGGGAAAGGAGGTTTGCCATTGCTTTCCAACCTTTAAGCCACACCCACACTTCTGGCTTTAGAGGCCAGTGGAGCCACACCCACACTTCTGGCTTTAGGGGGCCAGTGGAGCCAGGTCTTGTGGCTTTTTTGGTTCCCCCTCAACTGTGGGAGAAGGAAGGTAATGATTCCCGTCAGTTTCCAAAGCTAGTGTCCAGTGCGTGAAGAGTTCAGGTTCAGCAGCTAGCTAACCCGTGTGACTCGGAGGCCAATCTCCTTCTTTCTGAAGCCCAGAGAGTGGTGCTGTGGCTATGTTCCCTCAGTTGGCCATCTCTTGAGTAGAACTCAGAGGGCATGATGAGGTGGAGGCTGGGAATTTGGGTGATATGAGTATATGTTGAAAAGAAAATGTGATAACTGTCTCTGGGCACATGGGGCCCACTTTCTCAGTGGGCACCCTGAGAAGGTTCCATTGTGGAAAGCTGGGTGCCCCCTCCCAGGGCCCTTGGTTGCTTAGTCAGTCAACCTGTAGGCAGAGCCCGAGTTCCCAATAAGACTGACTAATCTCTCTTGCCCCTTGCTAAGAGCTCAGGTTGGAGGCTGGAAGGCTGAGAAATAAATAGAGCCAGGAACTTGATTCGTTCATTAGTGGGCTGGTAAATGCCGCTTCCTACGGTAGCAACAGGCATAGCATGTCACTGGGCCTCTCCATCACAGAGCCTGTGGGTTTGACATGTCTCTAATGTCACATGACAAACAAGAGTTCTTCATGTACTTTCTCACTTTTCTACTTGGGCATTGAAAATGAAGGTGTGTCTCCCCCAAAAGCACCCCCTCCCCTGTACACACCCGTCAACCCATACTGAAGCTGTTGCCCAACCTGGTTCCTCTTCCAAACAACTCTTGCAGATTAAGTTTGGAAGCCTGTCTATAAAGAAGCAGGAAGACAGGTGGATTTTGGAAGCGCTCCCCCCTGCTCCAAATAGATACGAGATGGGGGATAGCTTGGCTAACTGGCACATGACAGAAAACCCTTTACCGCTGTTGCTATCTTTTGGCCTCAAAGCCACCAAGCCATTTAAACAAGCTTCTACACAGCATACTCTTAGTGGGTGGCAAGGAGGAGGAGAAAGACTTTCCATCCCTTCTCGTGCCAGTCTCACTGGTGACAAGCCAAATGGATCTTTTAAGAGACTGAATAAATGATGCCTAAATATATGTACACACATGGCTGACTGGGACAGTAGTCTCACAGAATGATCACTTGAAATTGAAGGGGAGAGGAGAGGGAAGGTAGGATGGGCAGCGGGCTGGAAATGGACTGAAGGGCACCCCCTCACGGGGCAAGGCTCCATCCCTCGGCTGGTTCTGAGATTCAAAGTATTCATCAGTATAATGAAGCGAGAGGCCCATTGATTTATGATCTGTTTGGCAATATTGCATTTTCTAGCTCCCTGTGTCTCTTTTTTTTTTTTTTTTGTCACCGCGCTGCATTCAAGCACAGTGAGCACAACTTTTTAAAACCCCCTTACTCAACAGCTTTATTAGGGATAGCATCCCGTGACCTTTCTCAACATTCTTAAAGAAAAAGATAGCGCGCACTGCCGCTCCACTCTGCTCATTGTCCTTTGTTGGGGTGAACAAAGCATTTTCTACAGTGGGTATAGCACGTAATTATACAGCTTTCAATAGCAGTGTCTTGGCACATATCAAAGTTCAGAGGAGCCCTTAGAAAAAAAAAAGATGTTTTGTGGCAGCCCAGGGAGGGTCTCATCTTTCCTTCAGAAAATAGTTCAAGGCTCTTCTGTCTAGCTTCCCTACTTAGAGCTTTTTCCCCTCCTGCTTCATAAAGTTTAAAGGGGGTTCAGTGGAGTTCTGTGATCTATTTCCTTTGAAAGATTGTGCCTCGGCGCACAGAGGCCCTTTGACTTCAAGAGTTCGTGGATCTGTGTCTTTAGGTATCATGTGTCTGACCTTATCAGTTACTCCATTTAATGTAGGAGAAAAACTCTCAACTCTTTGTGTTTGTCTGTTTTGCCTCTGTGAAATGATTTGGTGAAAAGACCATCCTTTTTAGCACACCACCGAGAGCCATTTCTGACTGTAACCTACCCTGTGGCTTTTTCTCTCTTTAAAAAAAAAAAAAAATTGTCCTTGTGTTTTGTGTATGGATGAGTTCACAGTGAGAATAGAATTATACAAGGGCGGACACACACACACACACACACACACACACACAAATTCTTTTGCTTTTCTCCTGCTCACCCCTCCCATGATCTGTTAGCTCCCCAGCGGCCATACCCCAATAGGCAAAGCGTTTAGCAGGCACAGAGACTGGCGGTTGGGGTGCTCGGTCAGTGGTGGGCTTTCTCTTGCTCTGGCCTACCCTGAAGGCCTTCATAATTAATTGTCCTTGGAAGATGAGGAAGTCTGAGGACAGTGTGGTGGGGTGGCTATTGTCTGCCGTACAGCTCTCCTGGCCTCGCCTCTTTCTTCATCCCACAAAGGGTTATCAATAGGTGTGAGAGCACAAGTTCCTATCCAAGAGCCGTTGGTGGTGGCTGGAGCTTTTGGTGCAATGTGACTGTTGTGTCTGGTCCGTCCTGGATTGAATGTCTGGAGAAGTTCTAACAGCACATTGAAAGCCAGCCTGAGGATGTGGCCTGGATTAAACAGATGCACACAACAAACCCAGGGCTTGCTGAGACTTGCCCCTCCCCTTTCACCTGGATGGCAACTTAAAACCCAATTTTCTCATTGTCCCCTAGAAGACGGTACTTAGCTTCAGCAACTTTCTTCCTTGTCAGTCACAGACAGAATATCTTCTTCTGCCTGCTCATTTCTCTTTAGTCCATCCATAGAAATCGGCAATAATATTTTCCCAAATAGCCTTTCCCAGGGCAGCATCCGACTTTAACTCTTGAAAGTAGATTAGTCTAGTTTTAACGCTCCTGCTGTCTCACCCTCCAAGACTGCCTTAAGCCAATCTCCAGGGCTGTTTGGTAACATGACATAAAACAAATACAATCTGTTCCCCAGCCCCCTCCCACTCCTGGCTGAAATACAAAGTAACGATGGAAGGTTGGGGGCAGCTATCTCGAAGAAAGAAGGACTCTCTCCGGCTGATCATTATGCTGCTGCCTTTTCTATTAACTAGGGTGAAGCCAAGAAAAACAAATATAACCGTTCTTCCGAAGAGTTGAACTAGCAAATTAGCAAGTTTTAAAATAATGGCACTGCAGAGCGTGTGGCAGCTTCAAGGCTGACGGGAGCCATATTGAAAAGAAATCTGTGTCCCTGACAGGGACTCTGTTAGGGTGGACAGGCCTGCAGGACAGACCGCCACAGTCGACTCTGTCCCTGTGGCTCTTTGCAAACACATTCAGAACAGACCGTTTAGTATTTAAGGGGAACCTGAATGTGGGCGTTGACACAAGAGATATAGTCAAACCAAAAAGGGGTCATAAAAAATTAAAGTTCTTCTTATGAATATTTCATGAGAAGCCATGAAAAGGGGCACTGGTTAGCTGAGTTCTTTGTGCTTGGAGTTCTTCTTCCGGGCTGGGAGCTATTGTTCTTCCAACCTCTCAAACAGACTTTCACTTTCAAACTGACAAAAGTCACTTAAAAGCCAGACAGCTGTACTAACACACCCACCTTACTGGGAGCGAGAGCCACCGGGGCAGGTGACAAAGTCTGCTGGGAGATCTTGTTTAAAACATGAACAGGTCCTGCCAGCCTTCCATTCCAGGCTTGGCCATTGCTTTTACTCTCAGTTTGAAGTTAGCCCTTTGTTGTTGATGATAATTTGTGTTCTGGCCCCTCGCAAAGTCTCCAAAATATTTCTTGCTTGATGATTTTGTTTCCCTTATGTCTTAGGCTGTGACCAGAGTCACACATGACAGAAGGTGCAGCTACTAGAGATTCAGTCCCCTGACTCTCTGGTGCCCCATCTCCAGCTCTGCCTGTGCATATTCAGCCTCTGCCATTTATGCCACATCTTCCTGAAGTGGTTCAGATTCCCCTTGCCTGGTTAGTGGGCGCTGGGATCGATCGGGTGAGAACCCAGGCAAAGATGGACATCCACCCGACCTGGGACATGAAGCTCTGGGTCCCAGCCCTCTGGGTCCCAGCCATCTATGGCCGTGGAAAGTCCTCCCTGTGTGTGTCTTCAAGGCCTCCCTCCCCTGTCACCTTGTGTACAGTCTGGTCTGTGACACTGATGGTGATTATGTCATTATTTTGCTCTGGGGGCCCTGGCACATCTGCAGAGCCCCAGCGCATCTTTGTTACGCTGGCACCCGTCCCACACCGCAAATGCTTCATTAGTCCTGCTGCCGGCCTCCTTGCCAGACGCGAGCGCCCAGATCCAGGCTTCTTTCTGCTCCGTTCTTTTGTGTGGCTGATGAACGTGTACTGATCTTCCCTGTTCTTCCCTATTCCCCTCCACTTCTGAACTCCAGATGGCCCAGTCTTCTTGCCCGGGCCCACTCCAAAGTCTACAGGAGAAGCGAGGTGACTCTGAACCCCCTGGCTCTCCACCGCCAGAACTAAGGTTTCTCAAACCTGTAATTTGAAAAGATGGGAAGGGATCCCTCCAGTCTGTGGTGGTGGGCAATGTTAGGATTTTGGGCTTGTTCAATATGTCTTATTCCTGAGACTCCTTTCCCTTCTTAGTCCTGCACAGCCTTTCCCTTGCTTGCTGAACCCCACCTGCATATTGCTGAGTGCTACCAGTTCTCTGAAAACTAGCTATGTTCTTAAAGGTTCCCTTTTTCTCAATGGGCTTGGGCTCGGCCCCTCAGCAGAATCCCTGGCCCGATCCTTCTGCAACCAGCTCCCAACCCCCAGTGATCACCTGTTATTTAAACACTTGGCTGTTTTGGAAAGATATTGAACTCCTCTCTCTCAAAAGTTAGCCCCTCTGTGCTTAGCAGAGCCACGGAGTCTACAAAGGTGTGCTAGCTCCGCCTCCAGGAACCACTGTCCATTTCAGAGCTTAATATCTTGGGCTGTGGTGACTACATAATTGGTATGTTTAATTTCCCCTTAAATTTGAATTAATTGATCTGCGTTCTTGTGTGACAAGCAGCTTCCCCATAGAGATTTAACCGTTTTTTAGCCCCTGAACAGTGCCTCTATGTGGGCAGCAGCCGGCGATTTTCACTTGAAGGTGTAGTTAAAGGAGTCAGCTTATACTTTTATGGTGCTCCTGGTCGAACTGTTACTCTGAATCCTAATTCAGAATCTTAGAACAAAGACCTTCATAAGGATTAAGGAGAAAGTCCTCCAAAGAGTGAGTTGTTGTGTTGGCCTGTTTTCCTGAGACATCCCAATACATTCCAAAAGTGGGCACAAGAATATGCATGACCCCTGTTGTGAATTATTCACGAACAATCCAGCTGACAAGGTGCAGAGAGAGGAGGTTGGGGGAATCCCTGAACCGCCCAGCCCTGTGTCCGCAGTGGGCAGAGAGCACACAAGGCAGGGGAAACTGGTATCCATCATTGATTGACTGCTTTTCAAATATATCCTCCCAGGATTGGGTCTTTTTGGTTTCACCCTAGGGCTTGTTAAAAACCTTTGAAACACTTAACCTCATTCTCAGACTCTACCACTTTTCAAAATAATAATTCTCTAAATTTTTTACCTGCTGTGAAAATAGTCCGCTGTTCTGATGTCCCTGAAAATGACCCCCTTGAAGCCGTAGAGGGACAGATTGCTGAGATTTGAGGGCAGGGTCACAGCCTGTTTCCTTTTGGATTTCACAGACTTTAGCACTGTTCCCTCTTAGTCTTCACCTCCGTCATAGATTAAGGCGCAACACTCCTTTTTTTTGGGGGGGGGGGGGTTGAGACAGGGTTTCTCTGTGTAGCCCTGGCTGTCCTGGAGCTCACTCTGTAGACCAGGCTGGCTTCGAACTCAGAAATCTGCCTGCCTCTGCCTCCCAAGGGCTGGGATGAAAGGCGTGCCCCACCACCGCCTGGCGCAACACTCCTTTTTAAAAAGCCTAATCCTATGCAGTCAGTGGGCTACCCCGATCATTTTAGCTGCCCTGCGCAGTGTTCTTCCCAGGGATGGCTTCAGGGACGAAACCACAAGGCAGAATTCCAGGTGGGAGTGGCCATGATACACTTTGAGGACTGTCTCTCGGACATGCACAATGGCACTCTGCTGACTGTTTTACAAACGTGTCCTCAGAAGTTGAGGATACAAACGTATGCTCAGTACATGGGCTTTGTTTTTTATTTTTATTTATTTTATTTATTTTATTTTTTTATTTTCTGCTGTTGGGAACCAACCCCAACCTTTCCCGTAACAGGCAATGCACTCTATCACTGAGCTACATCCCCAACCCCTCAGGAGCTTATTGGTTAAAGTGATCCCATGAATCATTTTATGTATGACTAGGCTTTACAAAAGGACTATCAGATTCTAGGCAAATTCTGGTAGATGAGTTTTGTGCAGAGGCCACATCCAACTATAGGAAGAGAGGGGTAGGTCCATGCCACTATCCAAATGTCTTCAGAGTGTTTGTAGTTGAAACACTGTGGCATTTGACTTTACCGGGAAATAACCTTAGTCTGGGACATGGATCTGTAACAGTAACAAGGGTGATGAGAAAGTACTGCCTTCTCTGTCTTGGGTCATATGTAACATGTTTGTTTACAAGAAGTGGTTATTGTATATACAGGTATCACCTTGAAGTCTTAGAAAGTGCTCTGAGACTATGTCCACGGTAGCGGCCGCAAGGCCAGTGTTAGAGTAGAAGTTCAATACATCCAAGCTGGAGCCAGTCAAATCAGGATCCAGTCCGCTCTCCTGCGGTCTATCTGAGAAGCACTGGCAAGTGTCTCGCCCTCTCTGTGCTCATATTTCTGATCTGTAAATGGAGATCGAATGATATCCACTCAGAGTTGTGAGGATCCAGCACACCCACACAGGGTTGTTAGCACAAGGTGAACCCTTGTAGAAGCCCCCTTCTCTCATTTGGTGTGTGGAGTCAAGTGCTGTAGGGAGGAGCAGAAGTGGACGCAGTGAGCAGTGGAGAGGACTGAAGCTTGGTGATTGGCTCCAGACCTGGGGAGGCAGAGAAAAGTGGAGCCCCTCCAGACTAGCTGAATGGGGCTTCTGGATCAGCTAAAAACAAACAAACAAAAAGTGCCAGTGGGATTAGGAGAGGATGAGAAGGAAGTAAACAAAATTCGTTATGTAAATTCGTGAAGCTGTCAAACCATTCTTCAAAATGGTGGAGAGTAACTGAAGAATAAGACATCTAACCAATGACCCCACACACACTTGCACGCACACACTTACACATGTACATGCACAGACCTCATCATTGCTACATCATCAGGAGCCCAACTATTGCTTCACTTCCTTCTAACCCTAAACAGCCAACAGACAATTCTCATCAGAATTGGGTCCATTGATCAATGCAAAACTAGTTTCCAAAAGAGGAAGTGTTTCATTCTGTCTTCTCTTAGTCATGGCTATGAGGGTACTACCATCCGGGGACTTGCCTGGGGACCCTACAGGCTTCTGTTCCAGTGCAGTGGGCTGCAGGAAGGAGACCTGGCCTGCAGGGTCAGGCTCTGCCATACCTGCCCATCCATGGGCTTGACTTTGCTCACCCGGAAAGGGACATGAGTAGGCTCAGCTTTGTTCTGACACTGTAAGGCCATGACTTGAGAGTAGAGGACATCCCACACGCTCTCACAAAAGCCCTAGAGCCTTCATGATGCTATAGAGCTGTGAGCTCTGAGTGCCGAGGCCCTGGGAATCCAGATGGTGTTCACGTGGGGCCACTTCCACCCTCGTGACTCTGCACAGCTTAATTATCTCAGAGAGCATCTCCAGAGTGCTCATTTTCCTTTCCTCCCAGGGACGCCCTCGCAGATCCAAATCCCAGCAGCACCCTTGGAGATGAGGAAATTCCCTTATTGGGATGATAGATGAAGACTAATTCTTCAAATTGATAAACAATTGATGGCAGCCTGAACTGTTGCACCCATCCCTCTTGCTGCTCACATTGGTGACTCAGCTACCCATTCAATGAGATGTCGGTGTAGGCTTCACCCAGGTCTAGCGCATCTAGTCTGAATCTGTGTAGACTAGGAAAAACTGTAGGCCTCAACACCTGGACACACTGTTCTATACCTCCACTTCCTCAAGGAAGACTTAGCACCGCAAGGCATGATGGGTACTTTCTTCCAAGAGCATCTCTATCTTTTCCTTGAAAGACCGTTAGTCATCAAGACCACCAGCGGGATTACTTCCAGATTTGAGGGCTTGTGGGTAGGCAACAAATCCTCATGGATTTTTATGGTTCACATTTCTTAGGTTTTTGTGTCCCCAGCTTCTGCTTCCCTAAGCATTTCCTTACCATTTCCTCTTCACATCTACTGCTGCAGGGCACGGGCAGTGCAAGGTGATGTATGCACTGAGAAGGAGTAAAAACCCCAAGAAATGACCAGATGCTCAAGTGGAGGGGGATAAAGGGCTGTGGTTTCAGGGCCACCACATCCCGTTAATAACAGAGACCATCTTGTGGATGTGCCTTGTGGCAAGGCACCCAGTGGGGTCCCCTTAGGTGTGGCTAGTAGGTCTCCTAGAGATCAAATATGCCCTGATCTATCTGAGAAACTTCCCTGCTTCTCTAAGCCATTTGTGTTTCTTGAGAGATTTCCGTGTCATCAGAATCTCATATGTGACTTTTCAAGGCCAGGTGGCCCCTCTGACTCTGTATGGGGTCTCCTCCTCCACAAACAACCTAGAGGTTATCTGGCCTATCTTCCAACCATTGCCAGCAGACCCCATGTCTTAGTCAGGGTTTCTATTCCTGCACAAACATCATGACCAAGAAGCAAGTTGGGGAGGAAAGGGTTTATTCAGCTTACTTCCATATTGCTGTTGATCACTAGAGGAAGTCAGGACTGGAACTCAAGCAGGTCAGGAAGCAGGAGCTGACGCAGAGGCCATGGAGTGATGTTTCTTGCTGGCTTGCTTCTCCTGGCTTGCTCAGCCTGCTCTCTTATAGAACCCAAGACTTCCAGCCCAGGGATGGCACCACCTACTAGGGGCCCTACCCCCTTAATCACTAATTGAGAAAATGCCCCACAGCTGGATCTCATGGAGGCACTTCCCCAACTGAAGCTCCCTTCTCTGTGATAACTCCAGCCTGGGTCAAGTTGACACACAAAACCAGCCAGTACACCCCATAATACATGGCCTCTGCTGGTTCACACCAAGTCGACGGGCTTTCTTTGGCATTTACCATAGACAACCCTGTCCTCAGTGCCCTGCTGAACCCCACCTCCAAGCAGAATCTTCCTAGAAACTTTGCTCCCACTGTTCCATCCACAGTGACACAGGTCACACGGACAGGATTTAAGATTGGCCTAAGTAGGGCTTACTTATGAAGGGAAAGCGGCTACCTAAGGCAATCACATGACACACTGTCCAGCAGCACCAGGAGTCACTGTGGATTATCTGTGCCCCAGCCTCCCTTCACACAATATTGGAGCATTTGAGCCATGTTGATTTTAGATAATCTTCTATCCAGGAGTGCCACCAAGCTTGACTCTGTTTGTTTTAACCACCTCAACTGGTGATGGCTATGAACGCTATCCTTAAGAACCCTTAGCCTGTCTTGATGCCGGGGGTGGGGGAGCTGGGAGGGGCACACACGTCTGAGGAATCATGAGGCATTTCAGGGTGAAGGCCAGAGAGACAATCCCAGCTCCCTGCAAGAGCAACTGGTGTGCCCACAGAATTAGTACACAATGAAAGAACATTTGGTGTCTAGGAAATCTGGTAGACCTCAAGTCTGGCTAAGAGCAGGAGTTATCTATCTACGACCTGCATGCCAGCTCTGACCCTTAGTCTCTTTTGGACAGTCCCTGTGCTAAGAAAGGCTTTCATATTCTTAAACAGTTATAAGAAGGGAGATTATGTATCTGACAGCCACCCTTAGTCAAGGTTGACGGCCTCTGCCGGGGTGGGGGCGGGGGGGGGCGTTCTCCATCTTGAAAGCTAGAACTAGCTGAGATCCTTCCAGTTTCTGACCATTTGGTAGAGTCATCTTGGTCTAGCCTTTACCACCACAAGATAACAGATGGCCAGTCCCAGCAGAGTGTTTTCAGAGATGTCTAAGATTTCAGAATTCTGTGCCACATCTCTGGGACATGGAAGGAGGTACTTGATTTTAGTTTCTGGCGCTTAACTTGCTGTTTGTCAGTTTTAACTGGGACTCACTCTTCAGAGACATGAGAAGAGCTTGAGAGGGAAGGAAAATTTACACCTCCCACCCCCCTCCCACCCACTCCCAGCGAATCACCATTAAGGTTTCCTAAAGTGTCACTTCAAGACTTCCACTTGGGAGCAAATAAAGTGGCTATTTCCAGTATATATCCTCCGACTGAATTTCAGCCCCATAAAATCAGTGCGACAGACAGTCTCTAAAGACTTTTCATTCTGCTCTCGGGTCGCTAGCGCCAGCTTCTCTCCAAGTTTGGAAAAGATGAATTTATTTCTTTTCCTATCTGTCCGTGGGGTTGACAGCGGGACGTGTGCATGGTTTGAAATGTATGCACACATTATTAACAGGGAGAAGAGATGCTAAGACATTAAGACATTTTTTCCTACTCCCTGGAAGTCATGGTTACTGAAGATGCTCTCCTCCAGGACCCTGTTTCCGTGATGTGTATGTAATCAACAGCTTAAAGGTGCCAACATTTTATAGCGGGGCTCTGAAATTTCTAAATATCTGATCTTTAGAAGGCAGAGACTGCAATCCAGATAAGGAAACAAAGAAAATGGCCAGGTGTTTCTCAGTTTGTTGTCCATGCTGCTGTGCGGAGTTGTGCAGATGGGGTGTGTCCAGTCCCTCCCCCCTCCCCCCTCCCCCCTCCCCCGCCCCCAGCAAGGTCCAGTTCTTCTGATCCTTCTTCCTAGGGTTTTACTGACTATGCAAGGTGGATCCTTGCCTTCCTCCTCTGCCAGCTCCCAGTGACTGCTCCTTTTGTACAGTCCTCCCGGGGTAGCCTCTCTACTGGCTTTGGCATTAGAAAGCCAGGTACTCTGTTGGGGCAGGTCACAGGTCTTGTCTGGGAGTAAGAGGCCACAAGCCTGGCAGATCAGTGCAGTGGGAGCACACAAAGGGACTTGCTTCCCCTTCAGCCAGCTTTTCTAATCACTCTGCAGCTCTGGCCATCTAGCTGAGAGCAGCCTTGGGGCTGGGTGGTGGTGGTGGGGTGGGGTGGGGGTTAACCATCCATCCAGTTCCTTGCTGCAGCCAGGGGGTCCCTCAGTCTCCACCGGCCTCCCCGCATTAGCATGACATTGCCTGATGAGTGCAGGCTGGGAGCAGCTTCCACCAGCTGAACCCTATGATCCCCAACTCACTGGAGAGTCTGGCTTTGGGGTTTTGGCAAGAAGGCCTATTGCCCATGGGGTCAGCATGAATAAAGATTTCTTTCTTCCTCTTCTTTTTAAAAGTCAAACATCAACTGAAACTCTTCCCAAAACACCCCTCTGCCCCCATCTCTCTCCCTCTCTCTCTCTCTCTCTCTCTCTCTCTCTCTCTCTCTCTCTCTCTC
>JADRCD010193229.1:13698-24244 GCA_019843815.1 Montemys delectorum | reverse complement strand
TCTTTCTTTCTTTCTTTCTTTCTTTCTTTCTTTCTTTCTTTCTTTCTTTCTTTCTTTCTCTCTCTTGTTTGTTTGTTTGTAGGGTCTCTCAGTGTAGCCCTGGCTGTCCTGGGACTCCCTATGTAAACCAGGCTAGCCTTGAATTCAGAGATCTGCTTGCGTCTGCCTCCCAAGTGTTGGTGTGCACTACCACAACCTGGCTTATTTCATTCTTACTAGTGTGTGTGTGTGTGTGTGTGTGTGTGTGTGTGTGCGCGTGTGTGTTTGTGACGGTTTGTACCTGTGGAGGTCAGAAAAGGATGTTGCATCCCCTGGAGCCAGAGTTAGAGGTGGTTGTGAGTCACCTGATACGGGTGCCGGGAACCAAAGTCAGGTCCTGTGCAAGAGCAGCAGGCAGTTTTAAGCACTGATTCATCTTTCTAGACCCCCTCATCAGTTCAACAGGGATAGCTTTAAATTTCCACCAACTCCACCAGTGCTATATTTTAGATATGAAGTGTCTATGTGAAGACTTCTCGTGTTGGAGGCTCAGTCCATGGCTGAAAGGCAATTGCTTTATGAGGTCTTTGATCTAATAAGTGGATTAAGTCACTTGGTAGATGTGGATGCCTGATTCAGTGGAGGTGGGCCTACTTGGAGACAGCAAGTTAGTGGAGTCATCTCTTTGGGGTGCAGATCTTGTTCTGGGCCTCCTTCTGGCTGGCTTCCTGCTTCCTGACAGCCATGAGGTGTACACGCTCTGCCACAGGTTCTGCTACCACGCTATTCTTTCCGCCTCACCTCAGGCTCAAAGCGATGGATCCAACCAGCCTCAGCCCGAATCCTCTGGAACTGAGAGCCAACAAAAGCCTTTCCTGTCAGTCACAGCTACGATTGTAATCTATACAACCCGCTTGATCTGATATCAGGAATCTCCAATGTTTTTGCTTACTTGTCTTATCTCACCTAAATGAATTCTACATTCTTTAAGGGCAAGATCTATGTTGGACTTCTATGTATCACCCAGCATGGTAGGCCTTATATTGATGCTTGCTAACGGAAGGAATGAAAGTGAACGAGCAAGTCAGATCAGTTCCCAGTTGGTGCTCAGATTCTATTTGGTTTGTGTGAAAGTTGTTAAGTCAGAACTTTATACCAAGGTCTCTTCCAGGACTCCCTTCAGGCCTAGGCAGCAGTACTTAGGGACCCCAGAGGTTTCCAGCTGGTAATTAACACAAGGCTGGTGAGTTCTTTTTACTGGCTCATAAATTAACCCTTGAGTATTAAGGAAGCAATCAATAATCAATCCATCATCAGTCTGCCTCTTTGTTATACTAGCTGAGGACTTTGCTTGCTATTTTTATTCTCCCCTCCCAGTGTTATCAGGAAAATGGTAATAGGAGCATGTTAGAATGAAATGGATAATTAAAAAAAAATGCATCTATAACACAAATTTCATTCAGTCCCAAGATACGTCTTGACTAACCCGATTAACTTGCAACAAGTTCTGCAAACAGATGTAAGTTTGCTTGGAAAAATAGAAAATAAGTAAGTAAATAGATAGATAAATAATAAAGGTTTGGTAGATGGAGCCACTGGTCAGGCCCTTGTTGAATACTAAAGTCTGAAGACCCGAGTTTGATCCCTGGATCCCTCATATAGGTGTAAGGTGAGAACTGTCTCTACAAAGTTGTCCTCTGACTTCATGTGGGCACTGTCACCAGCACTCCAACCCCACACCTCATGTCCACACACACACACACACACACACACACACACACACACACACACACGGTAAAAAAAAGTAAAGGTCAACACCAACGCTATTGGTGTATATGAACACATAAGGACACTTGGGATTGTTTAAACAGCATTTAAAACGATGCGAAGAAAATTGCATAAAATACATAAATTAAATATGCCCTTGGATTTTGAATCCCAAACTCAACAACGTCAGTAAACTGAAATGGGATGAGTTGGCCAGCAGGTTGAGATTTATGTAAAATAAAAAAATAAAAAGAAAATTAAAAAAAAAAAAAACCCACTCTGTTAACAGAGACCTAGTGTGCCTAGGAGGGCGTGACACACATTTTCGGACAATTTGAATAAAGGGCACGGTGCTCGCGGCGCCTATTCCAGCTTCTGGCTTCTAGCACGCACGACTGGTTCCCGGATTCCCGCACCGCGCACCGCACGGAGCTGGTGGCTGCGGGGCTGCGGGCTGGGAGGGCGCTTAGGGCCAGCGCTGATTGACCGGGCGCGCGGTCAGGTGACCCGAAGCGCCACGTTCTTGTGAGCCCGGCCGGTGGTGGCTTCCCAGGCCGGGGCAGGGCCGAACCCGGAGCCGAGGGAGACTGGTCTCTCTGGGAGAACAAAGTTTTCTGGCCGGGGGGCTCCGGGGGGCGCGCGAGCGGCGAGACGGCGGGTCCGACCTGAGGGATCCACGGCTCCGAGGCTGGGCGATCCGTGCGGGGAGACGCGAGCCCCTTCCCGGGGTGGCGGGCCGACCCAGCAGCGCCCCACCCTCGCTCTCCAACAAAGGGGCCGGCGGCGGCGGCCGGGGGAGGACCGGGAGGAGGAGCCGGAGCTGCGAGCAGCTCTCGCGCACAAAGTTGTGGAGTCGCCCTTCCCCGGAGGAGGGGAACCGGCAGCGCCGGGCGCGGGATTTCTCCCGCCCAGGGCCGAGGAGGAGCCCCGGGTTCCCTTCGCCGATCGGGCCACCTCGGGGAGCGGCGCCCCTTTTCTTTCGGGTCATTGCTCCAGCGTGCGCCTGCCCCCCCCAGGCTAGCGTTTGGACTGTTTTGTTGTTGGCGGAACTACCCGGCAGGAAGATTGCACAAGTCAGGGGGCGTTTCCAATCGGGTGTCAATTTTGGATCCCCCCCACCTTTGGATCTTGTCGGGATTTCCACGTTCCATTTAAAAAAAAAAAAAAAAAAGCAAAACCAAAATTCTTGTAACGTCCAACGCAAGCTCCCCAAGACCCGAACACGCCCAGAGGAACCCTGGGGCCTCTGGGACTTGGCTAGCAGGTAAGCCCATGCATTATTGAAGCTTCGGGCTGGGTAACGTGACCGCAGTCCCCGAGGGAATGGGGCGGGGGTTGAAAGGAGGTGGGACCTTTCTGCAATTCCACCGCCGAAGTAGCTTGTACCCAACTTCTGCACTTTCCCTGGAAGCTCAGCGTCCCCTGCCTGGCGGGAGAGAGCTGGGATAAGAAGGTGGGAATCTGCACTGGTTGCCAAGGTCTCAAATTCCTAGGGCTAGTTTAGTGCTGTTGTCTTGTCCCTCCCTGAGAGGAGAGGGTGTCTGTCGCCTGTCCGTTTATCGCCCGGAGCGGGGCAGCAGGACTAGCGATCTCCAAGAGGGGACGTGGCCTCTTCAGAGAGCTTGTCACACACCTCCGGTCCCGGGAAGGCGGGGCCCGGGCGGTGTCCGGGAGGAGAGGCTGGGGAGGGCGGTTGTGCGGTGGGAGGGTTGGGGAGCGCTTCCTAGCCGGCCTCCAGGCTGGGGGCGTGCTCGACCTCTGTGTGGTTGCCGTTCCTGAGGGTGGGGCCCCAGTGTGGCGAGGTGGCCAGCTCCCTGCCTGCAGCTGCGGAGAGACTGAGGGGACAGGGGTACCTCATTGGTGCGCAGTTCCGTGCGACCGCCTGCCTTTCCGGACTCTTGGCATCCCTCACTGCAACTGACAAGGTAATTCATGCCCCTCTTTTGGCCTGGGTCTGAGGCTCTGCTTGCCCAAGGCCACTTACAAAACCAACAAAGGGCTAATTGTAGGCGGTGCAACTTTTAGAAGGCACATTGTTCAAAGAGACTTTTCAAGTCCCTAGATTCCGACCGTGCGGCGGTCCAGGGTTATTTCAAGGGGAGGAGAAAGCGTGTGTGACTCTTCAGAGCCAGGGACCCGCCTTTTTTAAACCCCCAAATTGGAGATCTTGGGTGTAATTCCGGACCCCACTCTCTAGAGTCACGGAGGTAGCATCCTTGATTCTTCTAGTCTTCAGTTCACCTGAGTCTCCAGGATCTGGAGAGGTGGGCTCTCCATGCGTCTGAATGGGAAGGTCTGCTGTGGCCAGAGCGCACGAATTCCAGGAGAGATGGGATTTCCAGGGTGGCGTGGCAGCAGCCTCATCGATTCCGTTGGAACTTGCCCTGGGCGTCTGAAGTCAGACTGGACCCTCGGGGGATAGCTGCTGGTGGCGCTGGAGACGCAGGCTGCTGATAACCCGGTGCCTGCCAGAGCTGGAGGAATTTGAAGCTCTTGTGGGTCGTTCAGTCCCGAGGACAAGGCAGTGAGAGGGGCCATGGGCCATTCCCCCTGAAGTCTCTCCACCTCCTCACCAGCGTTTATGAGACCTTCGAGATAGCTTTACCTCTCCTTTGGGTGTTTACCCAAAATTTATTGCGCCTGTAAACAGCATTAATCACAGTGGCATTAACCTTCCCTGGAGCGCTTCCTAGTGTGAATGGCAGTTCTTGGCACTCAGCCGTTTCCTTTACAAGCAGAATGGCAAACTTGTTCCTCGGCTTCCCTCTGCACTATCCCCAGCATGCCTAGCTTTTGGTAACTTGTGAGTGACTAGTGTTTGCAGGACTTAGCTTTCCTCTACAGCTGCCTAGTTGAATGGTAGTTTATGATGACACCTTTTGAATGTCGTATATTCTTGAACTTTTGCCTATAAAGCCACCACCCCTGGCGTTCTGCTCTGATATAACAGAAGCATGCACGCTGAAGGGGGGAACTGGCGCCTGTGTTGTGGTGCCTGTCGGTTTCAGTGGGGGAAACGTCACCAGCCTGTCATTTTGAGGGAAGAGAATGAGCAGCAGTTGTATAGGAGCCCCATACAACCTCCGGGTCATTCAGCTCTAGTTACTCCCTTATCCCTGTGTGGAGTGTAGCTCCTTCCATTCATTCCACCGCTGTGGATGGAGTGGATCCTCTTTGGGACACATTGTTACTAAGAAAGCTTTGATTCTATCCCCATGTAGCTTGAATAGCCCATTATAGTTGCTGTAGCATTTTATTTATGTTATTTTGAGAAAGGGTCTCACTGTGTGGCCTAGGCTGGCCTTGAACCTGGCATTCCTCTTGCTTCAGCCTCCAAAATAGCTGGTTATAGGTGTGCACCACCACACCTAGTTTGCATCCGGGAGTTTGGAAGGAGGTCTCCTTAAACTCTCCAACTCAATATGGAGCTCCTGGGACATTTGTGGCAGCGAGAATTGGTGGCTGTTAAATGATTTTTTCCTTTTTAGTGGATATTTTCTTTATTTACATTTCAAATGTTTTTTCCTTTCCAGGATTTTTTTTTTCTTTTCCAGGATGTTAAATGTTTTAAAGGACTTAATGTGTTCCTTCTTATTCTTTTCTAGTTCATTGATCTTTTTTTTTCCTGCTATGTTTTTGCAGTTTATAGTAGGAATTTGTATTTCAAGAAGACACGATTGGAAAAATTATCCCAAGGAGAATGGCAGAGTCAACATTACGATGAAGAAGCATTATTGGTCCTATGCCAATGAAATGAAACCCTGTGTCCAAGTTAACTGTTTCTCAAAATAAAATTGGTGTGTGTGAGTGTGTGAGTGTGTGTGTGAGAGAGAGACAGAGAGAGACAGAGACAGAGACAGAGAGAGAATGTGTGCATTTTTAAAAAATGGCTCAGTGGTTAAGTGGGAGTCCAACTTCATTTTCTTATGTCCATTTCTGGCCTCCTTGGGCACCAGACGTTCAGGGCAGACATTCACACAAAAATTTAAAAAACGCATTTTTAGACATTTATTTATCGAATGTGTAGTGATCAGGCTTAGTGGCAGGTCTCTTTCTAGTAGAGTGGAAACATTTTTGAGAAGCCTAACTGGAGGTCCCTGGATAAAGCCACGTGTGAAGGAGCACTGGACTTTCAAAGGAACTTCATTCCAGGAAAGAGACATTTTCTTAGGCAACCAGGATTTCCCATGATGAAATGTTTTCATATTCTGTGGACAAGATTTTGGTTCTCTAATATATTAAAGAAGCACGTAAAAGTTTAGAAGATCTTTCACACTTTGTACCTCAAGATAGGAATATATTTGCTTTTGATTATATTCTTTGCGGGGAGGTGTTCCTCGGCCCCCAAGTCTCATGTAGCCCAGGCTGCCCTCAAACTCTCTGTATAGCAGAAGGTGGCACTGAACTCTGGCTTCTCCAGCTGGAGTTACTGGTTCTGATGAAAGCTGCTTAGCAAATGGTCAGGCTGCCAGCCTTCTTCTCTGGTTACTTTTGACTTTAATTTTGTTTTTGTGGTTCTGGGGATCAAACCCAGGACCATGCGTGCCCAACCCAGGAGAGCGCGCTACATAAGAGGCACATCCACAGCCCTTTTAGTTTATTTTTAATTTTTAGACAGGTAGCCTAGACTAGTTTGGGATTTACTCTGTAGCTCAGGCTAGCCTAGGATATTGGGGACCCTCTTTCCTCTGTCTCTTAAATGCTGGGATCACAGCTATGAGTCACTACACCCAGGTCTGTAAATTTTTTTTGTTTTTGTTTTTCGAGACAGGGTTTCTCTGTATAGTTCCGGCTATCCTGGAACTCACTCTGTAGACCAGGCTGGCCTCGAACTCAGAAATCCGCCTGCCTCTGCCTCCCAAGTGCTGGGATTAAAGGCTTGCGCCACCACCGCCCGGCCACAGGTTTGTAAATTCTTAATAAACATAAAGTCATAATAAACATTTAAGAAGTTTTTTATGTCCACTAAAATCTGGGAGACTGATGAACCAGTTCATATATTGAGAGGAAATGGTTCTTAAAGCTTTAACAATTTGCCAATGTTCCTTTGCTTCAACTGCTTTGACTCTCAATTTGCTCTCATTAATGGGCTCTACTTACTTCCTGACTTGCAGAAAGAAAAGTTATTGTGCTGCATAATATTCATATTTATATAATAAAGTAGTACTGTACGCTACAGTGAATGGATGTTGAATAATAGAACATACAACTCTTACACAAATATGAAATTAAAATAACAATACAGTACAATTCATTCTTCTAAGTAAGGACTGAGGCTGGAGAGATGGCTCCTTGGCTTGGAGCACTTCCTACTCTTGCAGAGGCCCCGGGTTCAGTTCCTAGCACCCACTGTGGGCAGCTCATGAGTACCAGTAACTCCACTTTTAGGGAATGGAACCCCCTCTTCTGGCTTTCACAGGTATCAGGTACTAACATGTGCACACAGATAAAAATGCAGGCACTCATATGTACACATAAAAATAATTTTAAAATTGTAAAGAAGAACCACTGGAGAATTGGTGGTCCCTTACTATAGAAAGGAACCCTAGTTCTGATATTTGTTTCTCTTGTTTTTTTGAGGTGGTGGGGGCCTCACTTGGCAGCTCAAGCAGAGCTAGAACTCAGTGACCCAGTCATCTCAGGGATTACAGCCTGGCTCTGACATATGGTTTTTTTTTTTTGTTTTTTGTTTTTTGTTTTTTTTTTAAAGATTTATTTATTATTATTATAAATGAGTACACTGTAGCTGTCTTCAGACACACCAGAAGAAGGATTCAGATTTCGCTATGGGTGGTTGTGAGCCACCATGTGGTTGCTGGGATTTGAACTCAAGACCTTCAGAAGAGGAGTCAGTGCTCTTCTTACCTGCTGAGCCATCTCACCGGCCCTTTTTTTGTTTTTTTGAGACAAGGTTTCTCTGTGTATCCCTGGCTGTCCTGGAAATCACTCTGTAGACCAGGCTGGCCTCGAACTCAGAAATCTGCCTGCCTCTGCCTCCCAAGTGCTGGGATTAAAGGCGTGCGCCACCACCGCCCGGCCTGCCTCATGTTTTAATGTGTGACTTAGTATGCTTTTTCTACAGATTACTGTTTGGATGTCTTGACTATGATATTCCTAAGTAGTGATTGAGTTCATTGGCGTTGGGGGCACTCTTAAAGGGAGGTGTGGTCAGGAAGAGACAGATGCTGAACTTAAAACTGAGCATTGCTTTTTTCTGGGCATTGTGACCTGGGAAGGTCGGGAGCGGACTAGAGCAGTGCTCGCTGGCATTCTTAAGGAGTAGGTGCTACTGCAGGGCAGATCTTCAGTTCTTTAGGCCCTGGAGATAGTTCTCATAGTTACTGAAGACTGGATTGTTTTATCTGAGTGGTACCCATGTACAACAGAGTTGGTGTGATGAACCTTCCAGAATAAAGTTTGTATGGGTGGGCAACATGGCTATCTACATTTCTACATATCTACAACACATACCATCCCTGAGATCCAGATCTGTATTTCCAAAGGCTCCCTTTCCCTTATTGTGTCTCAGGAGCAACTTATACTGAGAAAATCCAAGTCACACTTATTCCTCTCTGTAATGTCCCCAGTGGTTCCCAACCCAGTGGTAGTTCATCCACTTCTGAACTGCCCACTGCCGGCTGAGTCACTCAGCATGCTAGGATCCTCCATTTCTGATGCCAGGGCTGTTCCTGAGTCTTATTGCCCTTTTATTTAATATCCTGTGTATCCATTCATTTTTCAATGGATTACATGGAGGTCACAATCATATATTGCTTATAATATTAACAATGTTAAACAGAAAGATTAGCATAACAGATACAGAGCTGCTCCTATTTTCTTTACAACGTTTACTTCTGCCTGTGTGTATCTTTGTATGTATGCACATGCATATTGATGTACATATATAAATAAATGCATAGACATTGAAGATCCCGTCACACTTCATCATGTCTCCCTACAATGGAAGATATTCTCCTACCTAACAACACTGTTAACTAGTCCTGAAGTTTAACATTGGTATAATAATATTGTCTGAAATAAACTCTGAAATGTTTTCTTTGAAAATTCAACACGGGGTAGTATTTTGTGGTCGGGGGGGGGGGTCTCTTTAGTCTTATTTAATCCATGAAGCAGTTCCCTTTTTGGGGTGGTTTTTGTTTGAGTGGCATTGGGCCTGTGGGGTGTGTTTGTGTGTGTGTGTGTGTGTGTGTGTGTGTGTGTGTGTGTATTAGTAGTCTGGAGGCCAGAGATTGGCATAGCGAATCTCCTTCTAATGTTTCCACCTTTTTTTTAAGATAGGATCTCTCGTTGAACCTGGGGCTCACTGACTGGCTACAATCCTTCTGTTTCCTGAGGAAGTAGTTGGAAACAGGTATTGCTGGCACATGCCCATACCTGCCTTCCTCTTTTTTTTTTTTTTTATTAAATATGGATGTGGGGGGTTGAAGTCAGGTTTCCATGATTGTACAGTAAGCTCTTTCTTTACCCATAGAACCACCTCCTAATTCCCTAGGCCCTTTGTTTTGATACCCTTCCCCAATTTGTCTGCCCATGATAAGCCTTGTGTTTGATACTCTGACAGAGATACTCAACAGGTGATGTGCTCTGTTCCATTTATCACCTGAGACCCCATTGATGCCTTTGTAAAGTCTGCTCACTGGTCAAGCTTGGGATTATTTTCCTCCAACATAGTAGTGTGAAACAACTTCAGACACAGAGAAGAGCTGAAAAATTTCCCTTTGACATCTCCTTACTCGTGACCTAAGTTCTTTGTTTGTTTGTTTGTTTTTTTTGTTTTTGTTTGTTTGTTTGTTTGAGACAGGGTTTCTCTGTGTATCCCTGGCTGTCCTGGTACTCACTCTGTAGACCAGGCTGGCCTCGAACTCAGAAATCCACCTGCCTCTGCCTCCCAAGTGCTGGGATTAAAGGCATGTGCCACCACCACCTGGCCATGACCTAAGTTCTTTTATGAGCACGCTGCTCTAATCTACTGTAGTCCTCGGTGCTTCCTGAGTTACTCTGGCCTACTGATGAACCATGGTGTGAGCGGGCCTATGTTACCTCTCTGATTGTCATTGTTCTCAGACAGGTATCCAAGTCTCTCTAGGAATCTCTGGCCCCAGCTTCCTTCCTCACCTGTGGGACATACTTCCTCTTGGCTCACTGTTGTCCAAAAGCAGGACTCAGCGCCCCTACCCCCCAAGTTCTCAGCGGCGCTAATATTTCACACACCAAGCTCTTCTCTTTTCTACTTCCCCTGTAGCTAATGAACTTCTTTCTCTCTTTGAAGGATAGGCCCAAATGTCATTTCTTCAAGAAGGCCTTCTCAGTGGCCCTGGGCAGGTCGGATTTGTCCACTTTATGACTATTACTTTACGTTTTTTCTTCGGTACCGTTGTCAATGATCAAGGTTGTAATGAACTAATGCATTTCTTTCTGTCTGCGAAGCTTAGTATCCATAAGCCTCATGGTGGAAGAGGCTATGCTAAACAAAATCTTACATGGTATAAGCTCTGTAAGCTTTCCTGGTCACTATATAGCTGTATATTAAACTATATGGGATTGGGAGTACTTGCCACCCCATCCATCCCAGTACCCATGCAAATGCCTGGTAGGTTTGGCAGCCTGCTTATAATCCCAACATGTGGAATGTAGATTCAGGAGTATGCTGGGGTTCAAAAAGAGACCCTGCTTTAACATAAAAGATAGAGCAGCAGTTGAGGCAGACACCCAAATGTCAGCCTCTGACCTCCACATGCACACACACACACACACACACACACACACACACACACACACA
>JADRCD010193229.1:0-13298 GCA_019843815.1 Montemys delectorum | reverse complement strand
TTTTTGAAATGTCAACTTCTAAAGATCCAGTTTCCCCCAGTGTGATCAAATCAGGCAGACTAAGACCGACGGATGACTTTCATGTGCACATTTGGATTGGAGGTCTTTAGATGCCACCCTGCCCCCAGCTTATTATATAACCACTGCTTTTCAATTCTGGTTCTCCAAATGAATCAACTGGGGATTTTTTTTTTTTTTTTTTTTTTTTTACAAATGCAGATGTGTTGGCTCCGCTCCAAACCCCACTGAATGAAAATTTCTGTATTTTTAAAGAGCTTCAAATATGGTTCCAAGACAGGCTCAAAGGGGAGATATTTTTGAGCAAGCATGGCCTTTCTGAGCTCAAAAAATTATGTAGAGTTCTGTCCTGGCTGCAAACATTGTCCTTTTGTAACTCCAGCATTATAAACATTACTTTCATGTCACTCTTAAACAACAAGAACAAGAACAACAACAACATCAAATAGAACTCCAAGGTGGTATTTCCTGTTGGAAACGTCTGTGTGTTATGGTAAGAGCTCATTTCTTAGTCAAAACTGCTAAAATACGTGCAGGAAATGAGATCTCAGTAGGATATGCCTTTCCCTCCGTGATGCTGGTGGTGCTTGGTTGGTAAAAACGTCTGGGTGTTCCAGATATGGCTGTCCCCATGCAGTGTTTCTTGTAGCTTTCAGGACTCTTTGGGGGGGGGGGGGTGTCGGCACATTCTGTGGTGTACGCACTGTGAAGTGTACTCTGAGGAGGCTGTGATCTCCTCAATTTCATTTTAGGGGTACAGATTTCATATGTAGAAATGTGGGAAGTGACAGGAAAGTGGAAGAAAGATAGTTAAATGTCTCTGTATGTCTCATAGTCTATGAATTATGAGGACAGGTGATCCTTAGCATCCGAGTCAACCTCTATTACATTAAGACCTTGGATTTTGGTGTGGGGAGGTGGCTGTGTGGGTAAATGCTGCAGAAGCCTAATGATCAGAGCTCAGTCCTCAGGACCCCAGTAAAGGAAGGTAGAGGAGAGAACTCTTTCCACACAAACTCCTCCTATTCCATATGTGCACAGTGGCATGTGTGTGAACACACATATACAACAATAGTAAACAAATAGACTTAAAAAACTAAAGACTTTGGATATTTATCACTGGCTCTCTGTTTTTGTCCACTAGAATATACTTATGATGTAAAATTTTAACTTTTAGAGTATATACTGAGTATCCACACTTCCAAACTATTCCTCAAATTTAAAATGGCTATTTATAAAGGTTAAGAAGGTTCATACACTGCTGGGGTATAATTTGTTACAGTGTAGACTTTTTGGTGTTAGGGTAGTTTGTTTTTAAAAAATGTGGTGGTGGTTTGAATACGTATGCCCCCTCCATAGACTTCAAGGTTTGAATGTGTGGCCCGTAGGGAGGGAGTGGCACTATTAGAAGGTATGTCAATGTTGGAACGGGCTTTGAGCTCTTCTGTGCTCAAGCAATGCCCAGTGTGGCACACAGTCTTCCTCTGCCGTCTGTGGATCAAGATGTAGAATTCTCTGATGATGGATGTGTTGCTTGGTCCATGGGAGGTTGTACTGTTAGGAGGTGTGTCTTGTCGGTCTAAGTGTGTCACTGTGTAAGGGGGCTTAGAGGGCTCTTAGTGCTCAAGCTCGGCCCAGTGTGAAACGAGAGCCTCCTGGCTGCCTGTAGAAGATGGTCTCCTGCTGCTGCTGCCTGCAGATTAAGATGTAGAATTCTCAGCTTCTTCTCCAGCACCATGTCTGTCTGCATGCTGCCATGCTTCCCACCACGGTGATAATGGGCTAAGCCTCTGAACCTGTAAGCCAGCCCCAGTGAAATATTTTCCTTTATGAGAGTTGGCATAGTCATGGTAGCTCTTCACAGTAATAGTATCCCAATTAAGACAAATATTATTACATTTACCTATTCCTTGGTGTGTACATGGGGCTTGGATGCCCATGCCACAGTAGGCCTGTGGAGGTCAGAGGACACATTCTGGGTGTCATCTTTCCGTGATGCGCCTTGTGCATTCAGGAGAGCAAACTCAGGCCGTGTTGCTTGCTGAGCCATTTTGCCAACCTTCTGTACTGCTTTTTTTAAAAAATAGGGAACATCAACTGGTCGAATGACTCTGTTTGTAGAGTTTCTTCCTAAGCAGAAGATATAAATGTACATTTAAGAAGTTAACTGTAGTACTATTTACAATAGGAAAAATAAAAAGGAAAACACCGTAAACATCCAACTTGGACATGAGTTAGGTCATGGTTGCCTGGAGGGTTTAGAAATGACTGCCAGTTCTTGGGTTGTTACTATTTTATTTAAAGTCTGTGTTCTTAGTCAAATAACTCTAGAAATAGCTAGGAGCTTACTGTTTCTTTACTGGGATCGCACAGCTGTGTAGATTATGCAGAATCCCAGTGGAGATAATTAAGATAGAGCGCATGACTAAAGTAGCTATGTGTTCATGAGAAGTGATGATATTGAGGTACGTGTGTGTGTACGTGAGTGTATATAAACATTACAAACATGGAGGATGCTGTTGATGAATTGTTAAGTGATTATGAGGCAGAAGGCTGTTGATGTGAAAAGTACCTTTTAAAAGATTGCCGGTGAGAGCCGGGAGATGGCTCAGTGGTTAAAAGCACTTGTTGCTGTTCTAGGTGACTTGGGTTCATTCCCACACCCTACATGGTGGCTCACAACCCTCGGTAACTCCTGTCCCAGGGTACCTGGTGCTCTCTTCTGACCTCTGAGGACAGCAGGCACTGACAAGGCGCACATGCATACGTGTAGGCAAAACACTCATACGCATAAAATAACCAAGTAAAGAAGTCTAAAAGCAATTGTTGTGTCATGGTGGCACACACCTGCTACCCTACCATGTAGGGGGCTGGAACAGGGAGATTTTGAGTTTGATGCCAACTTGGGCTAGGAGATTCTGCCTCCAAAACAGGAGTTAAAAAAAGATGTGAGATGTATTCCAGCATCCTCTCGGCATTTGGGATAGTGCGTTTTCTTACTGTCCACATGTGTTTTCCACAGCTGCTTGATGGACTTGTATTACTTGATTCTTACATTTTAAAAAACTCTCAAATTGCTTGTACCGCTTTACTGCCAGTGTTATGACTGTGCCCTCCCTTTGAGTGGCACCTACTTCAAAACACGACGAAAATTTAGCTCTGCATAGCTGAGATATGAATCACATTCTTCTGGCTGGATTGTGTTGCAAAAGCTGGCAGATAAATTTGAATTTGAATGAGTCTGTGAGTCATCCCTTTGCTTTCTGCTAGCCA
The DNA here is from genome assembly GCA_019843815.1 of Montemys delectorum. Taxonomy (NCBI): domain Eukaryota; kingdom Metazoa; phylum Chordata; class Mammalia; order Rodentia; family Muridae; genus Montemys; species Montemys delectorum. The sequence goes on along the minus strand of JADRCD010193229.1, from coordinate 10,007 downwards.
TACTCTCGATATTTGTTTATGGCAAATGCTTAGGACACAGGGTGTTATCTTAGGATACTCCAAAGTTTACACATTATTAAGAGACTTTTAGAAGTCTAGGTTAAATAGTAGGAATGATCCATATGCAGTAAATAAATTTGAAAGATCTTTACTGGATATACTCTATGCTGCATATTAGTTTTCTAGTTTTTAAGAAGGAATGTTCACCCTGCACCTGTTGCTTATGATCCCAGCATTTTCGAGGTGGAGGTAAAATCAGGATTAAAAGGCCTTAAAAAAAAAAAAATAGACCATAGCAACATAAAAAGAAAGAGAGAAGAGAGAAGAACTCAAGTGTGATGGCTCATGCCTGCAATCACACTATTTGGGATCCAGCCTGGGCAACTTAGGGAAATCCCATCTCAGGGAAACACTCCTGACTCCTATAAAGGAAAAATTTCCTTTCTATTGCACAATTAAAAGACTAAAATAAAATTGAGAATTTTATACACACATATAGTGCGTTTTGATCAAATCTACCTCAAGTTCCCTCCCTTGTGATGACGTTTCCCTTCTAGTCCTGTCCAATTTCAAGCACTCTTTAAAATTATTTATTTATTTATTTATTTATTTATTTATTTATTTTTGAAACAGGGTGTGGTAGCTACTTTTGAGTCAATTTGCCAGTCATCTGAAAGGAGAGAACTTCAATTGAGAAAATGGTTCCATAACATAGATCCAGCTATAGGGCATTTTCTTTATCAGTGATTGATGTGGGAGAGCCCAGCCCATTGTGGATGAACCATCATTTGTGGGCTGGTGGTCCTGGATTCTTTTTTTTTTTTTTTTTAAAGATTCATTTATTATTATATCTAAGTACAATGTAGCTGTCTTCAGACACACCAGAAGAGGGCGTCAGATCTCGTTATGGATGGTCATGAGCCACCATGTGGTTGCTGGGAATTGAACTCAGGACCTTCGGAAGAACAGTCCGTGCTCTTACCCACTGAGCCATCTGACCAGCCTGGTCCTGGATTCTTACAAGAAAGCGGGCTGAGCAAGTCAATTGGCAGCCTCCCTCCCTGGTCTCTGGTCACCTCCTGCCTCCAGGTTCCTGTCCTATGTCCTTGACTTCCTTTGGTGATGGACTATAATGTGGAAGTCTAAGCCAGATAAACTCTTTTTTTCCCCAACTTGCTTTTGGTCATGGTGTTTCATTACAGCCATGGAAACCCAGACAAAGACGTAAGGTCTCACTATGTATTGTGGCTTGTCTGGAATTCAGTATGTAGACCAAGCTGGCTTCAAACTCACAGAGATTCACCTGCCTCTGCCTCCTGAGTGCTGGGGTTAAAGGCATGTGCTACCATGCCTAGCCTTTACCTTTTAAAGTAGGTCTTTGGGAATTTCATACAATATATTATAGTCATATTCTCCCCCTTCATAAACATCTCTCAGATCTACCCCTCCTTCCCTACTCACACAAATTTGTTAACTCTTTTTTTTTTAAACACACCAAATCCAGTTTGTATTTCCATATACTCTTGAGTGGCTATCCACTGGGTGGCTTGGTTGACCTAGCAGGGGAGTGTTGGTCTGAAGGACAGTAGCTCCTATAGGCTCCTGTGTTTGAATACAAGGTCCCTAGTTGATGGAACTGCTTGGGAAGAATCAGGAGCTTTTTTTTTTTTTTTTTGGTTTTTCGAGCCAGGGTTTTTTCTGTGTAGCCCTGGCTATCCTGGAACTCACTCTGTAGACCAGGCTGGCCTCGAACTCAGAAATCCACCTGCCTCTGCCTCCCGAGTGCTGGGATTAAAGGCGTGCACCACCACCGCCCGGCTGAATCAGGAGCTTTTGCCCTTGTTGGAGGAGCTGTATCACTGGGGGTGAACTTTAGGGTTTTGAAAGTCTTAGCCCAATACCAGTATTCCTCTCTCTGTTTCCTACTTTTGGATCAAGATGTGAACTTTCAGCTCACAAAACTAACCAAGCAAGCAAGCAAGCAAGCAAGCAACCAACCAACCAACCAACCAACCAGCCAACTACTTTTTGCCCTTGTTCCATCTTAAGTTGTGCATAAGATTTGTAATTTTGTGTTTAAAAGCTGGGATTTTGTGGGATGTGCTCACTGTTGTAGCTTAGCGTGTTTATTTTACACAGTTTAACAGGGAGGTGGGCTTCTCACATACACCTGGAAATAGAGGCGTGTTTAGCTAAGCTTGCTAGGGGCAGCCACTGTAAGGGAGCAGTCTTTAAGACTGTAAACATTGGAGCAATCAGGAGGTACGGAAGAGTTTTCTGCACACACTGTCAAGATCCACAATCCCATCTGAGGAAGGCCTAGTCATCCCTTTGAGTCTCACCCAGGGAAGGTATGGCCAGGAGGCTGAGGCATGGCTGTGCCCACATCAACAACATACTCATCCCTCTCGCCCTACAACTAAGAGGTCAAAGGTCGACACTGGAATAGTTTGAAGAACAAAAGCCATATGCTTTGTGGTTGCGTTAGATGTGAGAGAGGAACTGGCGGGCTTATGGCCGTGGGTCACTTTGTAGAGTATTGGCCTAGCATTCATTCATGAGGCTCTGGGTTCAATTCCCACCAATACATAAACATGTTGTGGTGGTCCACGTCAGTAATCCCAGTGCTCAGAATGTGGAAGCAGGGGGATCAGAAGTCCAGGGTTATTCTCAGCTTGTCGTGACACACTGATGCCCTGTCACTACATGATACCCTGTCTCAAAAACCAGCAAACTGCTGGGCAGTGGTGGCACACGCCTTTAATCCCAGCACTTGGGAGGCAGAGGCAGGTGGATTTCTGAGTTCGAGGCCACCCTGGTCTACAGAGTGAGCTCCAGGACAGCCAGGGCTATACAGAGAAACCCTGTCTTGAAAAAAACCAAAAACTAAACCAAACCAAACCAAACAAACAAACCCAGCAAACCAACTGGACAGCCCCACCCCCACCCAATCAAAAACCAAAGAGAAGAAAGAAGAGTCTAGAAAGCCCCTACTGGGCTAGGGTTTGGGGTTGCTGACGGTAAGCCTTCGCTGGCTGTTAAAGCTCTTGTGAGAAGGTCGTGAGCAGTGGCTGTCATAGGGACCGCTTAATCTGTGTCACTTGGAAAGCCTAACAGGTTTATAAAGATTTCAAAATGGTAGTTCGAGAATAATTTTCAGAGGAAATGTGTTAGTGGTGGAGTGTGTGGTTTATTAACTTTTCTTTTGGGACGTGATGAAATATGAAAGAATAGGGTGGGCATGGACAGCACACACACACACACACACACACACACACACCCCTCTTTGCCTCCCATGTGCTGGGACTAAAGGCTTGCTTCACTGTGGCTGGCTGCCGCCTTGGTTATTTATTTATTTATTTATTTATTTATTTATTTATTTATTTATTTATTTAATCTAATTCTGGGTTCTAATTGTTGAGGAAATTAGTGCCCATGCAAAGCTGAGCCTGTAATGCAATACCCGGCCTCTTATGCTAGCATCTTATAGGTGATGCCGATGCCGATGCTGATGCTGACGCCTGCATCGCAGCTGCACTTTCACAGGTGGTAATCAAAAGCCATAGAGGAGTAATTTGTTACTCTAGTCTTTTCTCTGTTTCAGTAGGACCTTCCCAGGTGCCTTTGCACATGCCCCTTTCCTTCATCATTTTCTGGTCCCCTGTCATTTAGATCCATGCTTAAATGCAGCCTTCATTGAGTTGACTTTGGAAGTCATGTTTTGTTTTTTTTTTTGACCTACACTTTTTCTTTATTCTTCTCTTCTTTTCTTTTCTTTCTGTATGTATTTGAGAAAAGGACTTGCTTCATATCCTAAGTCTGACCTTAAACTCATGAACCTCCTGCCTCAGCCTCCCAAGTGCTGGAGTTACAGGTGTACACACCACACCCCGCTTAGTCACCCTGTGCTGAATCACTGCTTGTGAGTTCTCTGTGTTTTACTTCTTGATATCTGCTACTTTGCTTGCATTTTGTACTTGCTGATATCTTTTTCAATGCAGCTTAACTCTGTGTGACTTGGGGAACCAGTACGCCTCTGGCATCAAGCCCAGGGCACAGTGGATGGTTGCCAAGTGGTAAGTACTTACCCAGTGAAAAAGGTTCCACGGCTTGGAGATTCAGGCGCTGGGATTTGGATTCAGGTTCAGGTTAGACTGGGGAAGTCTGGAGTCTGAACTCTGCACAGTCCTGTGGCTGCCAGGAGGGTCATTATTTTATGCTCATATCTGTTCCTTGTGAGTTTGCTGGGTGTTAACTGTGCACAGGTCCTTTCTGTCTCCTCTGTGCTCCTCCTGAGGGTGACCCTGGGTCAAATCTGGAGCTTCTTTGGTTCCCTAGTGGCCCACATAAGAGACAGGACCTGCTGCTTCTGGGCTGCCTTCATTTCTATCTCTGTTCTGTCGTTCTCTGCCGGGAGTTGACAAAAGGGATAACACTGGAGGACAGACAGTCCTTGGGGCGGAAGATGAGACACTGACACTGCTTCTGACGTGGATTCTCTTTCTCTCTTCCTCTGATGGCTGTTCAAGGCTTTTAACTGGCTGGCAAAGAAGGTAGGATTTCAGATGCACTGACATCTGGCACAGGGTAGGCCCTGATCTGGTGCCCGGAGAGGTAAACTGTGCTATCGAGATGTGTTGGGGGAGGGCCGAGGAGCCCTTGAAACGAAAAGAAAGCAAATTCCTTTGCTGATGGTTTACCCCGGGTTACATTATAGCCAGCTTACTGAAAACATGCCCTGTGATGTCTGGTGTAAATTACAGCTGCCCAACAAGGTCCAGTGTGAGGGAATGGATGAGGAGGTTGGCTTTCTCCGTTGACCTTTCAGACCTCTTCAGACAACACAGTGGCTAAGTTGCATTTAGGGAGTGAGTGGTCTGCCTTTTAAAATGTTTTACATTTATAGTAGTATCCGTGAGAGATTTTTTTTCTCCACAGTTTAAGGGACTGTGAAAAACAGTGTCTTGCTTCTCCTGGAGCTTTCCTTTGCTGAAATACCTGTATTTTGAAGGGAAGCCTTTCAGCAGGCTTGGTTTTTTTCCACGAGCCCTTGGGACTTGCCTTGAGGGACAAACAGGGACCCTGGTGGAAACTCAAGTCTGTTAGAGATCAGCAGTCTTGGACTAAGCAAAAAAAAAAAAAAAAAAAAGTCTTGCCTGTGTTGTCACCTCATGAGGCTGAGGAGGAGCGATCTAAGATCTTGTCTGTGCCAATATTCTAGCAGAGGCGGTGTGTTCATTATGTAGACGGGACCGAAAACTCCATGTGATTGAACCTTATTTGAACCCAGAAGTTTGCACTAGGTGCTGCTATCATGGTTTTCCCTGGGAACAAGGGAACACCGGAGATCATGCAGGCAGTTGTAAACACTAGTTAACGTTTAATCTAAAGCAGTGGAGAATAGGATGCAGGTACCTAGAGCCCCTCCCTCCCTCCCTCCCTCCCTCCCTGTCACACGGTTGTGCAGAAATACACATTTGCTATGTTGTTTCGATATGCACTTTTTAAAAAATTAAAACTGCTGAATGAGAGCTGTGCTCAACTCAGTAGTTGGAATGTGAGCCGGTGTGAGATTTTGTGCACGTATGTGTACGCGTGCGTGAGTGCGTAAAGGCCAAAGGATGACCCCGGGTGCTATTTCTCAGGAGCTAGCAAAGGATGACCCCAGGTGCTATTTCTTAGGAGCTAGCAACCTTTTTTTTTTTTTGTTTAAGCGGGCCTCTCACAGGGTTGGTGCCTGGCTGGCTCCTGGTAGTCTGCCTGGTCACTGAACCCCAGGGATCTTCCTGTCCCCATCTCCCTAGTTCTGGAGTTAAGCATACCAAATGCTGCCACCATGCTAAATGCTTTTAAGGCAAGCACCTTCCTGAGCGAGCCACAGTATGATAGAGATTTACTCTTGAGATGATAGCCTAGGGACCAGACCCAGCCTCGGAACCCAGGCTTCCTTCCCATTTGCCATTGCTTCCTCCAGTGTCACCTGCACCCTGAGAGTAGGGATTTCTTAGCTAAGGGTTGTGTCACCATGGCTGCTTTTGCTGAGGCTGGCTTTCGTGGCACGACTCACAGGTGAATTGTTCTCTTATGCTTTGTGTGGCAGCTGAGATTCTGACTTGGTGTGGTACAGCCACCAACTGTTTTCGGGAACTCAATTTTGGTTATATTATTGTTTAAAAATGATTTTCTTTTCTTTTCTTTTCTTTTTTTTTTTTTTAAAGATTTATTTATTTATTTTATGTGTGTGAGTACACTGTAGCTGTACAGATGGCTGTAAGCCATCCTGTGGCCGCTGGGAATTGAACTCAGGACCTCTGCTTGCTCCGGCTCTGCTTGCTCCCTTGTAATTCACTGTAGCTGTCTTCAGACGCACCAGAAGAGGGCGTCAGATCTCATCATGGATGGTTGTGAGCCACCACGTGGTTACTGGGATCCAAACTCAGGAACTTCGGAAGAGCAGTCAGTGCTTTTACCTGCTGAGCCATCTTGCTAGCCCCCAAAATGATTTTCTTAATATTTATTTTAGTGTGTGTAGTGCCTATGTAGTGGTCAGAGGACAGATAATGGGAATTGGTTTTCTTTTCTTGCTGTACAAATAGACTTTGGTGACCAGATTTGGGAATGGTAAGGGCCTTTAACTACTTAGCCACCTTGTCATCCAGGAAGTCTAATTTCATATATATGTGCATACATATATATGAAATTATATATATATATGTATATACACACATATACATATTTACACACATACATATATATACATACACATATGTACACACACACACACACACACACACACATATATATATATATATATATATATATATATATATATATATATAAATATACACATTCTGTCAAAGCGGTAGAGCTCAGTTACACAGCAAACAGATGCGTAGCCTGCCTGGCAAGTGTGAGTATTTCCCCTTCTTTCAAGTGTGCAGTTGGCTAGAAAATCTTATGTGTCCACTACAATCACTGCGGCCCTTACTTCTGTCACAAAACCCTTTTTCTGTCCAAAGAATAAGACTCCGGGCTGGGTGTGGCAGTGCATGCCTTTCATTCATTCAGGAGGCTGAGGCTAGTGGATCTCCTCTATAAGTTTGAGACCAGCCTAGTCTACACAGTGAGTTTCAGGTCAGCCAGGATCACACAGCAAGACTCTACCTTAAACCAAACCAAACCAAACCAAACCAAACCAAACCAAAACAACACAAAACACAAAAACAAAAAAACCCCAAACAATAACAACAATAAAATCCTCCCCAAAACTAAAAACCAAACCAAAACAAAACAAAAAAAAACCCAAAAAACAACCAAACCTAAACCTAAACCAAAGCAAACCAACAACAGAACACAACCCCTCCCCACAAACAAACAAAAAACCAAACAAACAAAAACCCAAATCAAGAGAATGCAGGATCTTCTCTGCAGAGAAATCTATTTCAAAATAAATTGGTGCGTGGCATCTAAAGTGATAAAGCCTGGGATGGACGGCCTTGCTTCACACCCTTTCAGAGATATCAATACTCCACATGTCTGCAAATTAGGAAGGTTTGGTTTCCTTACTATGATTTTTGGTTGTACAGTATTCATGTGGAGGAAAAAGATTTTGAGATCGATATACCCCGTCAAGGGCAACTGTGAATTGCATTATTTAAAGGAAATTCTGTAATTACATAGCTCCATGTATGTTCTCTTATTGGGAACACTAGGCTTTGAGCTTCAGGCTGTGTGTCAGAGTTGCCCTCCTGGATTCTGACTCAGGAATTTCCATGAGCCCCGAGGGTTTTTCCTTCCTAGTGCCTTGGCTTAGATAGTGAAAGTCAGGCTTGGTTGTCTCAGCCTAGGAGGCTCAGCCTTAGAGAGTGGCCTGAATTCCCCTGGAGCTAGGAAAGGGAGAGTCAAGCGTTGTTTATTTTTACTCAGAAACATTTCCTGGTAAATAGATTTAAAAGGTAATGGTTTTCATAATATTGGACTTTGATTATTTTTTTGATGCCTCATAGTTTGGAGCTTGGGTTTGGCTGAGAGGAGGTGAAACTCAGGAAAGTGGGTCAGGAGAGGTCTGACTGATGCTGTTTCAGTCCTGGGGCGTCTGAACTAGACGGTCCCTCCCAAATACTGAATAGGGTTGGTCTCTGTCCCCTCTGTACGGTAGTCATGCCTCAGTGTGGTTAACTCCTTCCTTCCCGAAGCCTCATAACGCACCTGCCCTGAGTACCTGAGCATGGACTGCTCTGACGGCTTCCCTGTGAAAACTTTCTTCTTTGTTTGTCTGTTTGTTCTTTTGTTTTTAGATAGGGTTTCATTGTTTATTTCTGACCATCCTGGAATTGGCTCTGTAGACTGGGCTGGGCTCAGACTCACAGAGATTGTTCTGCCTTTGCCTTCGAAGTGCTAGGATTTGTGTTGTGTACCTGGCTGGCTACCTGGCTGGTTCTCTCCACCCCTACTCTACCGCCATCCCCCCTTTTGAGACAGGGTCTTGTGTAGCCTCGGTTGCCCCAGAGTTCTGAGAGGACAGATGTATGCCAGCATGCCTGATTCAGGGAGAACTGGGGATTTCTACCAACCGAGCCCCTTCTCCAGCCCCTTAATATGAATATATAGCTTCTAAGACATTATTTCCAAAAAGGGTGTATTTGTCATTGGTAATGGGAAAAGAAAAAAGAAAATCTGTGCTACTTTCCTGATTTTTTTTCTTTTTCTTTTTCTTTTCTTTTTCTTTTTCTTCTTCTTCTTCTTTTTTTTTTTTTTTTTTGAGACAGGGTTTCTCTGTATAGCCCTGGCTGTTCTGGAACTCACTTTGTAGACCAGGCTGGCCTTGAACTCAGAAATCCACCTGCCTCTGCCTCCCAAGTGCTGGGATTAAAAGCTTGCGCCACCTCCGCCCGGCTCCTGATTTTCTTTATGCTCACAGAAAAGTCGTAAGTACATTTTTGCCTCTCTGCTTTGTAAAGTCTAAGTAGGTAGTGTTTGGCATTTCTGCTTCCTTTGAAATGAAGCAGTCTCTCTCTCTCTCTCATTCTCTCTCTCTTTTCTTTCTTTCTTAAATTTATGTATTTATTATATACAAGCACACTGTAGCTGTCTTCAGACACACCAGAAGAGGGCATCAGATCTCATTACAGATGGTTGTGAGCCACCATATGGTTACTGTGATTTGAACTCAGGACCTCTGAAAGAGCAGTCAGTGCTTTTAACAGTGGAGCCACCTCTCCAGCCCCATCTCATTCTTTCAAAACCAGTGAATTTTAAGAGAGGGTGATTTGTATGTCAATGGATTAGAGAGTTATAAAGGGACTGGAGAGATGGCCCAATGGTTAAGAGCATTGGCTGCCCTTCTCGAGGACTGGGTTCTGATTCATAGCACCCATGTGGTGGCTCACGGTCACCTGTAACTCTAGACCCAGGGAATGCAATCCCTCCCTTCTGGCCTTCATGGGCATGGCTTGTACATGGTTTACAGATACACAGGCAGAAGCACCTATACAGACGGGATAAAAAAGGATAAAGGGAAGGAGGGGGAGTTAAGTGGATGGTGACCATGGTAGCATGTTCCTTAGGTATCTACAAGAACGTCCCGGAGGGCTTGTAGTATCTTTATGTTTCGAGAATCAAACTGAATGAAACCAAACCAAACCCCAAATCTTGTAGACCTCTGCAGGAATACCACTGAGTCCACCTGTTAAATATCTTGGAAAGTTTAGGAGGGAACGTCAGCTCATTCCGGGATGACGTTGTTGTGTTTCTGTGTATGGAATTTGAGCACTGCTCCCCTCCCCCAAATTTAATGGGAGCCGTTTCCTGAGCACTTTCAGATGCTACACTGAAGAGTGGGGCAAATCTTAACAACCCATTTAGAGCCGGGCGGTGGTGGTGCACACCTTTAATCCCAGCAGTTGGGAGGCAGAGACAGGCGAATTTCTGAGTTCAAGGCCAGCCTGGTCTACAGAGTGAATTCCAGGACAGCCAGGGCTATACAGAGAAACCTTGTCTCAAAAAAA
>JADRCD010193227.1:16451-26893 GCA_019843815.1 Montemys delectorum | reverse complement strand
TTATTCATGTCCTTCTTAAGTTCCTCTATCGGCATTGTGAGATGAGTTTTTAGATCCAAATCTTGCTTTTCTGGTGTTTTGGGATATCCAGGGCTTGCTGAGGTGGGAGTACTAGGTTCTGGTGAAGCCAAGCAGTCTTGGTTTCTGTTGGTAGGATTCTTGCATTTGCCTTTTGCCATCTCTTGATCTCTGGTGTTAGAAGTTCTTGGTGTCTTAGAGCTTGACCTTTCCTTGCTGCCCTGCAACTCCCCTTCCACTCCTGAGGCCTGTGCTTCCCAGCTGATCCTGCCTTAGGAAGTCACCAGAGAGAAAATGGCAGATCTCACCTGAGTCCTTGGGCTGAAGCCCGCCCTGAAGGGAAGCCCTCCCCTAGCAGGGAGGGTGCAGAGATGGTTGCTGATCCAGCTCTGTCACTCAGAGGCTGAGAGGTTCCTGTCCCTGCAGTCCTGCCAGGGTTTTTTTTTTTTTTTTTTTTTTTTTTTTTTTTTTTTTTTTTTTTATCACTATTGGTCTGTAATGTAACTTGAGGTCAGGGATGGTGATTCCTCCAGAAATTCTTTTATTGTTGAGAATAATTTTCCCTATCCTGGGATTTTTGTTATTCCAAATGAATTTGCAAACTGCTCTTTCTAACTCTATGAAGAATTGAGTTGGAATTTTGATGGGGATTGCATTGAATCTGTATATTGCTTTTGGCAAGATGACCATTTTTACTATATTAATCCTGCCAATCCATGAGCATGGGAGATCTTTCCATCTTCTGAGATCTTCGATTTCTTTCTTCAGAGACTTGAAGTTCTTGTCATACAGATCTTTTACTTACTTGGTTAGAGTCACACTAAGGTATGTAATATTATTTGTGACTATTGTGAAGGATGTTGTTTCTCTAATTTCTTTCTCAGCCTGTTTATCCTTTGAGTAGAGTAAGGCCACTGATTTGCTTGAGTTAATTTTATATCCAGCCACTTTGCTGAAGTTGTTTATCAGCTTTAGGAGTTCTCTGGTGGAATCTGCAAATAGTGATATCTTGACACCTTCCTTTCCAATTTGTGTCCCTTTGACCTCTTTTTGTTGTCTAATTGCTCTAGCTAGAACTTCGAGTACTATATTGAATAGATAGGGAGAGAGTGGACAGCCTTGTCTAGTCCCTGGTTCCTGATTTTAGTGGGATTGCTTCAAGTTTCTTTCCATTTAGTTTGATGTTGGCTACTGGTTTTCTGTATATTGCTTTTACTATGTTTAGGTATGGGCCTTGAATTCCTGATCTTTCCAAGACTTTTAACATAAAAGGATGCTGATTTTTTTCAAATGCTTTTTCAGCATCCAATAAAATGATCATGTGGTTGTTGTTTTTTTTTTTTTTTAACTTTGTTTGTGTAGTGGGTTACATTGATAGATTTCCATATATTGAACCATCCCTGCATCCCTGGAATGAAGTTTACTTGATCTTGGTGAGTGATCATTTTGATGTGTTCTTAGATTCTGTTGGCAAGAATTTTATTGAGTATTTTTGCATCAGTTTTCATAAGGATATTGGTCTGAAGTTCTCTTTCTTTGGTCTTTGTGTGGTTTAGGTATAAGCATAATTGTGGCTTTGTAGAATGAATTGGGTAGTGTACCTTCTGTTTCTATTTTGTGGAATAGTTTGAAGAGTATTGGTATTAGGTCTTCTTTAAAGGTCTGATACAATTTTCCACTAAACTCATCTTGTCCTGGGATTTTTTTGGTTGGGAGACTATTAATGACTGTTTCTATTTCATTAGCTGATATCGGACTATTTAGATGGTTTATGTTTTAACTTTGGCACCTGGTATGTGTCTAGAAAATTGTCCATTTCATCCAGATTTTTCAATTTATTTGAGTATAAACTTTTGTAGTAGGATCTGATGATTTTTTGGATTTCCATGGTTTCCATTGTTATCTCTCCCTTTTCATTTCTGATTTTATTAATTTGAACACTGTCTCTATGCTCTCTGGTTAGTCTGGCTATGGGTTTATCTATCTTGTTGGTTTTCTCAAAGAACCAGCTCCTGGTTTGGTTGATTCTTTCTATAGTTCTTTTAGTTTCTACTTGCTTGATTTCAGCCCTGAGTTTGATTATTTCCTGTCATCTCCTCTTCTTGGGTATATTTGCTTCTTTTTGTTGTAGCACTTTCAGTTGTGCTGTCAAGCTGCTAATGTAAGCTCTCTCCAGTTTCTTTTTGGAGGCACTTAGAACTATGAGTTTTCCTCTTACCACTGCTTTCATTGTGTCCCATAAGTTTTGTTATGATGTGTCTTCAGTTTCATTAAATTCTAAAAAGTCTTCAATTTCTTTCTTTCTTTCTCCCTTGACCAAGTTATCATTGAATAGAGCATTGTTCAGCTTCCATGTGTATGTGGATTTTCTGTTGTTTTTCTTGGAATTTAAGACCAGCCTTAGTCTGTGGTGGTCTGATAAGGTGCATGGGATTGTTTTAATCTTCTTTTATTTGTTGAAGCCTATTTTATGACCAATTTAATGGTCAATTTTGGAGAAGGTACCATGAGGTGCTGAGAAGAAGGTATATTCTTTTGCTTTAGGATGAAATGTTCTAGAAATATCTGTTAGATCCACTTGGTTCATAACTTCTGTTAGTTTCACTGTGTCTTTGTTTAGTTTCTGTTTCCATGGTCTGTCTATTGCTGAGAGTGGGGTGTTGAAGTCTCCCACTATTATTGTGTGGGGTGCGATGTGTGCTTTGAGCTTTAGTAAAGTTCCTTTTATGAATGTGGGTGCCCTTGCATTGGAGCGTAGATGTTCAGAATTGAGAGTTCATCTTGGTAGATTTTTCCTTTGATGAGTATGGTGTCCTTCCTTATCCTTTTTGATAACTTTTGGTTGAAAGTTGATTTTATTTTATATTAGAATGGCTACTCCAGCTTGTTTCTTGGGACCATTTGCTTGGGAAATTGTTTTACAACCTTTTACTCTGAGGTAGTGTCTGTCTATGTCACTAAGGTGCATTTCCTGTATACAGCAAAATGCTGGGTCCTGCTTATGTATCTGGTCTGTTAGTCTATGTCTTTTTATTATGGAATTGAGTCCATTGATGTTAAGAGATATTAAGGAAAAGTGATTATTACTTCCTGTTATTTTTGTTGTTAGAGGTAGAATTATGTTTGTTTGGCTATCTTCTTTTAGTTTTGTTGAAAGATTACTTTCTTGCTTTTCCTAGGATGTATTTTCCCTCCTTGTATTGTTGTTTTCCATCTGTTATCCTTTGTAGGGCTGGATTTGTGGAAAGATATTGTATAAATTTGTTTTTGTCATGGAATATCTTGTTTTCTCCATCTATGGTAATTGAGAATTTTGCTGGGTATAGTAATCTGGGCTGACATTTATGTTCTCTTAGGGTCTGTATGACATTTGCCCAGGATCTTCTGGCTTTCATACTCTCTGGTGAGAAGTCTAGTGTAATTCTGATAGGTCTGCCTTTATATGTTACTTGACCATTTTCCCTTACTGCTTTTAAAATTCTTTGTTTAGTGCATTTGGTGTTTTGATTATTATGTGACAGGAGGAATTTCTTTTCTGGTCCAGTCTATTTAGAGTTCTGTAGGCTTCTTGTATGTTCATGGGCATCTCTTTCTTTAGGTTAGGGAAGTTTTCTTCTATAATTTTGTTGAAGATATTTACTAGCTCTTTAAATTGGGAATCTTCGCTCTCTTCTATACCTGTTATCCTGAGGTTTTCCTGGATGTTTTGGGTTAGGAACTTTTTTGCATTTTGCATTTTCTTTGACTGTTGTGTCAATGTTTTCTATGGTGTCTTCTGCCCCTGAGATTCTTTCTTCTGTCTCTTGTTTCCTGTTGATGATGTTTTAATCTATGATTCCTGATCTCTTTCCTAGGTTTTCTAACTCCAGGATTATCTCCCTTTGTGATTTCTTTATAGTTTCTATTTCCATTTTTAGATCGTGAATGGCTTTGTTAATCTATGATTCCTGATCTCTTTCCTAGGTTTTCTAACTCCAAGGTTATCTCTCTTTGTGATTTCTTTATTGTTTCTATTTCCATTTTTAGATCATGGATGGCTTTGTTCATTTCCTTTTATTTGCCTGTTTGTGTTTTCCTGTAATTCTTTAAGAGATTTTTGTGTTTCCTCTTTAAGGGCTTCTAGCTGTTTACCTGTGTTCTCCTGTATTTCTTTAAGGGAGTTATTTATGCCCTTCTTGAAGTCCTCTATCATTGTCATGAGAAGTGATTGTAGATCAGAGTCTTGATTTTCCAGTGTGATGGTGTATCCAGGACTTGCTATGGTGGGAGAATTGGGTTCTGATGATGCCAAGTAACCTTGGTTTCTGCTGCTTATGTTCTTATGCTTGCCTCCTGCCATCTAATTATCTCTGGTGCTGCCTGCCCTCGATATATCTGACTGGAGCCTATCCTTCCTGTATTCCTGGTTGTGCCAGAACTCTTCAGAGTCCAGCTGTCTCTGTCATCCTGTGATTCCTAGATCCTGTTATCCTGAGATTCTAGGTGTGTCAGAGTTCCTGGGAGTCAAGATGCTACTGGGATCCTGAGAATCTGATGTTACCAAGCTCCTGGGATCCTGTGATCCTGGGTGTGACCCTGGGATTTCAGCCTCCTCTGGGTGCTATGGGGCTAAGGTAAACCAGCACAGACTGGAAGGAACCTGAGCCACTGGTCCGGCTGGGTTCCTGTGTCTCTGGATCCTGCCAGTCCCAGTTACTTCCGGTGGAGTTGGAAGAGATGTTGTCTCCTACTCACCTCTGATCCTATGATCCTGGGCATGCTAGAGCACCTGGGAATGGAGCCTCCTCTGGGTGCTGTGGGACTAGCTGCAGAGTTTGAGCCTGCCCTAGGTGAACCAGCATAGACTGGAGGGTTACCCAGGGTTTTAATGACAGTACCCACACATTTTGGGGGGAGGGGAATGGAGATGTACTTTAAAGACAGTTTTTACCTCAAGAACAGACTTTCTTAGCTACTCATGGTGGTTAACACCTGTACTCTCAGCACTCAGGAGGCTGAAGCAGGAGGATCATGACTTTGAAATCAGCCTGGCATACATAGTAAGACTCTGTTCAAAACCAAATTAACTCCCACTCTCCAAGAGAACAACAGTAGCAATAGTCCAACAGATTGAACTCCATGTGCAACTGTGGCAAGAATGGTCAATGGACAGCCTCTGGGGGTCCATTCCTTAAGGGTTTCAGAGCCCTCTTTTCCAAAGGCCACTCCTTTCCCAGGATACTCCACATCTGGTGACTAAACAAAGTGGGGCTATACTATGTAATTAATAATGTGATAATGTGTGATCTGTAATGTATAATGTGTAATTAACTTAATCTAGAACATCCTAATACCTCCCTGTTGGGTTGATAGTAAGGTCTGAGTATTTCCCTTTAGTTGTATGTTGAAATTTAATGGCCAACATGTAGTAGTAAGAGGTGGGCCTCTAAGGGGATCAAGTAACAAGGATTCCTCTTGTGAATGAGCATAAGATCCATATAAAAGAATCTTTATGTAGTAGTGAGCTCTCCTGTTCATACATCTTTTGCAGTGTGTGGTCACAGCATTTCATCCCTCTGGAGGATGCATAAGGCAGAATCTTGGAAGCAAGGAAACTCAGTTCAGTAATTGGCACTGGGTGGCTCTCTAACAGGCAGGAGCATGGCAAGCATGGGAGCTGACAGGTTTTGCCCTCTCTCCTTCCCTCTCCCTTGCTAAACAGATTAAGTTCCTAGAGCTAGCCCCCAAGTCTATCCTTTATTTGGCTACTGACTCATTCCTGAGACTAAACACCAAGATCTACCAATCAAAATTCATTATTTGGTTATACCTGGCCTATCAGCACCTATTAACTCATCCTAGCTCAGATTTCCCCTTTTCTTCTTCAACATCACTCCTGCAGAGACACCTGCTTACTGTGTTTGTCCCATGTAGAGTCAACCCTCTTACCCCTACCCCTCCTAGGTAATAAATCTTGGTGCTAGGAACTTGGTGTCTGGGTGTGTTTTGTATTGACTCTGAAGGACTGGACCCTATAGGTACCAGTGTCTTTGAGAACTGGTCTTTGAGACCCATGTAGCCTACAGTGAAATTTAAATCTATATGGTTGGAATATAATGTTCTCCACAGGCTAATGCTTGAATATTTGGCCAGTAGCTCAGATGTCATTTTGGAAAGTAATGGAAAGCCCCCAAAGAATGGGACTGTGGTCTGGCTAGGGAAGGCCTTGAAGAAGGCATCCTCCTTGGGCCTGACCTGGGCTCGCCCTGTGTCCTGGTATGAACATGCTGTGCTGTAAGCTCTCACTGCTGTGGTTGGAGCTGCCCCAGCTGCTTGCCTCCCCTGACATGGAGGTTTGAGATCCCCAAAACTGTCAAAATGAATCCTTCCTCCTTGGAGTCTTTTCTGTCAAGTATTCTGTTTTGTCATTGAAACAAACAAAGCAACTAACATGAAGGCCAAGGTTCATCTTCTGATGGTCTTCTAATTACTAAGAGTAGGATGTTCAGGGACTCCAATGGTGGCAATCTCTCTCCTTCAAGTCATTTAACAATTGGTTTATGCCTTTAGATAGTCTGATGTTGTGAGCACAGATATTTACAACTGTATGTCTTTTGGTAAATTCATCCCTTTATCATTATTTAAGAGGTCTTTGTTATCTCTTTTTATAGTGTTTGACTTTTTGTTTGACCTACTTGTCTGATGTAAACATAGCTACTCTTCCAGTTTCTAGTTGCTTAGAAAAAAAAATATATATACATATATGAATATTTCTTTGCTCATTTACCCATTTACTCTCAATCTCCATGTATCCTTTGCAGTAAAGTGAGTTTCTTGTAGTCAGCACATGGTTGAATCCCCCACTCCCATCCTTCCAGTTACTATGTGTTTTGATTGGAGAACCCTATCTGTTTATATGTAAGGTAATTAATTATTCACAGGTGAATATTTGCTACTGCCACTTTGTAGTTTGTTTTCAGACCCATTTTTTTCTTTCTCTTTCTCTCCTTTAAATGAAGGACTTTTTAAACTTTTATTTATTTTTTTTTTACTTTGGCTCATGTCGTAAGAAGGAATATAACCCAGCATGAGGCAGCTGAGCAAACCATGTCTGCAGTTAGGAAGCAGAGAGTGGGGTATCCTCTTCTGCCTTGTGTTCCTGTGATGCATTTCACTGTGAGGATGCTTTGGGTCCTTTTATAGTTTGTGCAACCATTATAGATAGGTTTGTCTTCATTGTTATTATGAGGCTTAGATAAAACATATTTTAAAGATTTATTTATTGTATTTATGTGAGTATACTTTAGTTATCTTCAGATACACCAGAAGAGGGCATCGGATCCCATTATAAATGGCTGTGAGCCACTGTGTGGTTGCTGGGAATTGAGCTCAGGACTTCTGGAAGAGGAGTCAGTGCTCTTAACTGCTGAGCCATTTCTCCAGCCCAATGAAACATATTTTAATAACAGGCTGTTTTATGTGAGTAGCAATTATTTTTGATCAGAGAGATGGAGATTTTCATTCATGATCTTTCTGAGGTCTATTTTTTCTACTTTAACATCTGTTATCTAATGTTACTATAGCAACATTTTACTTAAAATACATTGTGTACCAGTTTGTAATCCTTTACTTTCAAACTTTGTTGTGTATTTAATTTAGTGTTGTTTCTCTCTCCCCTCCTCTTCCCTCCCCCCTCTCTCTTTCTCTCCCTGAACCATACCCTCATATATGCTCAGCAAATGTTCTACTTTGAGCTTCATCTCCAGCTGTAGCATCTTTCTTCCTTTTGTTTATTTATTTTATTTTTTAAAAGATCGATTTATTTTAATTTTATGTGTGTGAATATTTTGCCTGCATGTATATCTGTGCCTGATTCCCACAACGGTGAGAAGAGGGCATTGGTTCCTTGAAACTAAAGTTGCAGGCTGTTGTGAGTAGTCATGGAGTGGGAATGGAACTTGGGTCCTCTGGAAGAGCAGCAAGTGCTCTTAAATACTGAACCGTCTCTCTAGCCCTGGCATTTGCATCTTAAACAGATAGATACATTTATTTAAATCAGCATGGTAAACACTGCCTATTAACTTATGCAGTAGGCTCATTTACACATAATCTTGTCTATTTCTCAAAATTGGATGTGAGCTCCATATTTACGCTTGCAACCCAGTTTGAAGGTTTTTTTTTTTTTTTTTTTTTTGAAAAACCAAATCCTTTAATGAGGCTATGAAGAACAACAGTTCAATTATTTCATTGGATATATTAATATCAATCATAATATACAGTGCTGTGGACCATACAGAAAGTTTGAAGGTTTTAATAGACACTCAATAGAATATGTTGATGAATAGCAGAATGACTTCCACATCAACTGGACCTTGCAATCTACAGGCTTACACCCCTCTGGCTGTGTTGATTCATCACTGAAGAACTTCTTCCAAGTCACCATAGCCCAGTGACCAATAACTAGTCACCATTGCTTTTTTGTACATTTGATGTATGTGAGATAAAACAAGAGATGTCTTTATGTCATAACTGGATATATCTGGAAAAACCTGAGAATGTGGTTCTATGGTCAGGTATACTGAAGAAAATTCAGCCCTGCAATATTCTAGTGTTGGCATTTGTGTGACCTTATTTATTACCAAAGATGGTGAGATCTGAAGGATGCTGGGATGTACTTACATAAGTTTCCATCACCACAGAGGTTTCATTTAGGGCCAGAACTGTGTCTAAACACTCCTGCATAATCTGTAGGGTGATGGCTGCATATAATGAAGGCTATATGCACTCCACTTCATCCCCCTTTTCCCCAAACAACCCCTCATGTTAGCTTCTGAAGTGGCTTCCTTAGCAATCTTCCCAGAGCCCCATGCATGTCCTTGTTCCTCAGGCTGTAGATGAAAGGGTTCATCATGGGTGTCACCACTGCATACATCACAGTGGCTACTGAATCTTTCATGGAGTAGGTGTGCAGGGGTTTCAGATACACCATACAAAGTGTCCCATAGAAGAGGGCCACAACAGCCAGATGGGACGCACAGGTGGAAAAGGCTTTGTACTTGTTAGAGGCTGAAGGAATTCTGAGGATAGCTCTTACAATCCAGATATAGGACATGATCATGAATCCAAAAGGAACAAGGAAGATGAAGCAGCCCGTGGCGATCAGCATCATGTGATTGATGTGGGTGTCAGAGCATGCAAGCCTCAGCAGGACATACATTTCGCAGAAGATGTAGTGGATTTTCCGAGACCCACAGAAGGTTACTCTAGTCATGAGGAGGGTGTGGATGAGGCCATAAAGGATAGAAAGGGCCCAGCACAAGATGAGAAGCAAGATACAGAGCTTAGGGCTCATGGCTGTAGTGTAATGGAGGGGGCGACAGATGGCCACATAACGATCATATGCCATTACAGCCAGGATGAGATTGTCCAAGGCTACCAAAGACACCAAGAAGAAGAGCTGTGTCAGACATCCTGGGTAGGAGATAGCTTTGTTCTGGGACTGAAGGTTCACCAGCATCTTGGGGATAGTGTTGGTGACAAAGAAGAGGTCAGTGAAGGAGAGGTTGGCCAGGAAGAAATACATGGGAGTGTGCAGGTGCGAATCAGAGCCAATGGCCAGGATGATGAGCACATTCCCTACCACTGTGACCAAGTACATGGACAGGAAGGTCCCGAAGAGGATGCGCTGATGTTCGGGAACCTCTGAGAGTCCCAGGAGTAGGAACTCTGAGTCCCCACTCTGGTTGCCTCCGTCCATTTCCCAGTTTTCTGCAATGTGAGCACCAACAATTGCTTACCAAGCCCTTTTATTTAGATGCAGAATGAGCATAAATAAAACCAACTGCTTTCTTAGTATTAAAAGTATCTTAGAACTAGGTGTGGAGGCACTTGTCCATAGTCTACGCTACCCAAGAGGCTGAGGATAATTGCTTGAGCCTAGTGGGCTGAAGCCAGCTTGAGTAACATGACAAGACCTTGTTACTTCCATCCCTAAAAATAAACTCAAACCCAGATTGAGTCCAATCACACACACACACACACACACACACACACACACACACACACACACACACATGCATGTGCATATGCACACACATACACAATGTAGAAAAGTACATTGAGAGGGCAAATCATCCTGATATTTCCCCAAGCAAACATAACTTCCTCGGAACATTCAGTGTTCATATTTTCATTTTTAATTCAATTATCCTTATTCATTTAATGTGGCAAGGAAATATTGAGTTGTTATTAAAACTTATTGCCATCTTCTTAACATCAAGTAGCTATATTTTTATACTTACTTAAGTCTCTCTCTCTCTTTCTTTCTTGATTTCTTTCTTTCTTGATTTCTTTCTTTCTTGATTTCTTTCTTTCTTGATTTCTTTCTTTCTTTCTTTCTTTCTTTCTTTCTTTCTTTCTTTCTTTCTTTCTTTCTTTCTTTCTTT
>JADRCD010193227.1:2500-11178 GCA_019843815.1 Montemys delectorum | reverse complement strand
AGAGAGAGAGAGAGAGAGAGAGAGAGAGAGAGAGAGAGAGAGAGAGAGAGAGAGGTATCCAGACCTTACCCTTTGCTCTCTGTGGTTCTAGTTCTGTTGCTTTCATTTTTCTCATATACAGGATAAAAATTCAGTCCATTAGTTTTTAAAAACAGGGCTTTGTCACTTGTCCTGTTGGCTAGGAGCTTCTTCCTTGGGTCTTCAGACCTGTAAATCAGAAGACAGAATTTAAGGCTCTTTGCGCTGTGGTTGGCCCATGGTTTCTGAGGTCTGAGGCTTGAACCTCAGTTTCATGAAGAAAGTGGCTGAAAGGGGTTATTTATTAGTTTTGGAGAGGCCTTGGGGAGGAAATCCCAAGATGGTTACCTGAGATGAGCATGGAACTAATTGCTCCAATGTTAATATCTGGAGGCAAAGGAATTGGGAAATGAACCTTGTTTACAGAAAGTGAGACAAATCATTATTACAGAGAAACCTTCAAGTTTTCCTAAGAGTAAGGATAAGCCAAAAATAAATGGCTTACAAGTCCTGAACTTGGTTTGAGCCATTAGAGGTTTGGAAAACATCAAGTACTAGTGACTTCAAGCACTAAGTTAAGGCAGTTAAAAAAAAAAACCAAGGGCATGACTGTAGCTCAGTGGTAGAGTGTTCATCTGGCATGCATGGAGCCTTGGGCTCGATTCTAAACTTTGAAAAAAATTGCTAAGTCTTTGCTATATATGGTGGTACATGCTTGCGGTCTTAGCACTGATGATACTGAGGCAGGAGGATCATGAACAAGGCCTACCAAGGTCACATAGTGAGGACTCATAAGCAGTATCAGTGACAAAATATTATACACGGAGGAGATAAAGTCACCTGGACCTCTAATTATTTCTCTTAAACATAGCATCTAGAGTGTAACGAAAGAGAGGTAGACAGATAAGAACATGAGACCACAGGGGCATGAACCAGCATGGAAGGCATATAGGGAATGTAGACAATGTAGCTGCCAGACACAAACTTAAAGCAATGACGTTTATGGTTTAGGAAACACAATGAACCTGAAAAGTCAGTGAGAAAGTTTGATAAACCGAATAGTTATAAATACTCAGGGAAGATCACAGTGCTAGTTTCTAGCCTGTCCTGCTTACACTCTTACTCCCTGAAGCACTGGTGGAAACAACCAAGAGTTTGGAACAGTCTGAATTCATCAGTGAACGAGTCAATAAGAAGATGTGGTTTATATCTACTGTGGGATCCTGTTTGTCTGTAAAGAAACCCCAAATCCAGCCACTTGCAGTAATGTGGATAGAACTAGAATGATGCTAAGAAACCAGGCATGGACAGACAAGCACCGAGTGACCTCACGTGTGGAATGTAAACAACCAGGACTTTGTCTTTGCTTCCCCTCCCCAAACTCTCTGGTTTGTTCTTTCTTAGTCCTGACTTAGCTAAGACTCAGCTTAATAGTACATGGGCTCAAATATTATGGACAGATTTTGGTAATATTGGATATGGTGGTTTCAATGCAGTGTTCTTCACAGTCTTGGATGTCTGAACACTTGATCCCAACTGATGGTGCTATTTGGAGGGTTTAGGAGGTGTGGCCTTGTTGGAGATAATATGCTACTGGAGTCAGACTCCGACTGTTTAAGGACTTGTGCCATTTTGAGCTATCTCTCTGTTTCTTGGTTGTGGTTCGAGAGTGAGCCCTCAGCTTCCTGCTCCTGCTGTTCCTCCTTGCTGCTCTGCCATCAAGGATCTTATCTCTGTGGAACTGTAAACCTGATTAAATTCTTTATTGTATAGATTGTCAGGGTTATAGAAGTAGGGTGGTCTCTGGCAATGAGGAAAGGGGTACTGAGGCATGGATGCTCTCAGCAGATGGAGTAAGGATTCGGGATGCACTACAGTTTCTTCTGGGTTTAGAGTAGCTCTGGGGCAGAGGTCACACTAATAGAGTCACACCCATCTGGCAGCAAGAAAGCCAGCCTTGGAACTCAATGTCAGTCCTTGGCCATGGCTTGTTCCCCTACCTCCTGGATCAGTGGGCACAGAGAGAGTTGCTCAGCTTCCCAGGCCAGAAAAATGGAAGTTACAAGCTATTCTCAGCCAACCACTCAGAGAAGGTTTACAGTGGGGTGTGTGGAACAGCTAGAGAAAGGTACTCAGAGCATCCACTAGTACTGAAGCATGTAGCCTTGCTCCTAACAATCCATCCTGGGCTGTGTGTCCTGGAGACTCTTCACTCATGTCCCCAAAGAAAAATGTACAAGAAAAGCCATTGATAAGACGGTAGAAACTAGAAAGTACAGATTAAGACTTTTTCCTAGTGAAAATAAGGATGGATCCAGACTTACATGCACACAATTTTCTTGTAGAACTCCTTTCATTGTATCCTATAGGTTTTGATGCTGTGTTCCATTTTCATTCGGTTCTAGGAAGTTTGATTTCTTTCTTGCTTTTATTTGTGACCTATTAATCATTCAATCACTGTGAGCTCCTAGGTATAGCTGTCCTGTTGTGTCTGGAAACAGTTTCCTACAGTTATATACCCACTATGGCTCTTACACTCTAGCCACTCTTCTGCAATAATCCTTGAACCTTAGGAAGAGGGAGTGATGCTGCATATAGGATGGAACAACATTCTGCAGTCTCTTATTCTGCACCCTAGCGAGTTTTGGGTCTCTGTGTTAGTTATATCTACTGCTAATAGAAGATTCTCTGATAAGTGTTGGGAGATGCATCTATAGGTACAAGTATAAGTCACTAGAAATCAGTTTAACACTACATCCATCTAGCAGAGTAATAGTAGGAGGAGAAAGCACTACTATTATTCTGCTAAATTTCCACTTTGTTTTTATAGCTCAATGTAATTAATTCATGCTACCCATAGGATAATGTATTTGGGGCTATCCACTGGACCATGGGCTGTCTACCAGTGGTTAAATTGCTGAAAAAATGACATATCAATTCTCCAGCCTCTATCAACTGCCAACAGAGCCTCAGGTAAGGGTTGGCCTTGTGAACCTCTTCTTATCCATACTATAATTTTGATTGGCTTGATCTTGTAGGGGTACCATAAGTTCATTGTGCAACAGCCATGTCATAAGATGGCATTTCATAATACTACATCCATTCTTTCCTCACTCATTCATAATATTCCCTGAGATTTGTGGAGAGTTGTTGTGGAGGTAGAAACCAAGTTTCTATTTAGTGCTGGGCATTCACAATCACTGATTACTGAAAAGAAAAGCCTCTCTTCTCTACCAAGACTGAAAGTAGCTCATATCTACAGGTACAAAAATACTGTTTTAAAAAGGTAGTTCCACAACATGATTGTTTAGCAAAATAACAACAGTAGGTTCCCACCTAAGGACTATAACTTTCCCAGTCACGGACTTTTGACCAGGTTTACAGTGCCAGGCATAAAATTCCCTTATGTGGAGAAGGCTCTTAAGTCCAATCAGGAAGGCTTGGTTCCTCCATAACAGTTATGTCACTATTGAACAAATGGAAACCTCTTGCCTTGTAGGAGGGTATTGTAGTGTGCAGAGGCCAGAACTGGGTAGGTAAGATCATCAAGATTTTTTTCTTCTAGTTGCTTTAATAAAACATTCTAGCACCATGAAAGTTAATTAGCAGGGAGGAAATTTCTCAGTTGGTTTGAGATTGATTTCTTTATGTACTGCAACCAAAGTGTGTGGTGTTTTTAGAAATAGAGTCTTGCCACCTGGTCTTCTCAGGCAATCAAGAACTTGTAGGAAGATGCCCTCCTATGCCTGGTATGAGATTTTTGTTTGATAACCTGTGTCTTCTGGAAGCAACATTGTCTACCCATATACGGCATCTCTGTTTACATTCAGGTTTTAAAAGAAATTATATTTTGTAATTATCTTTCAAACTGGTGGGCTTAAATATGTCTTTTTCATACATTTTAAAATTTTGGTGAAAATACCCCCTACTTCTAACTCTTCTCCACTTCCTTGTGATCATCTCCACTTAAACCTTTGACTCCTAGTGTTCTCCACTCTTCTTGCATATAACATGTGTTCTACTATCATCTTCAGTTGTAATTTTAGACTATTCTTTTTATCTGAAGTGAACTTCTTTATCTCTCCTGCTAGTTTTGTTTGAATCTTT
The DNA here is from genome assembly GCA_019843815.1 of Montemys delectorum. NCBI lineage: Eukaryota > Metazoa > Chordata > Mammalia > Rodentia > Muridae > Montemys > Montemys delectorum. The sequence goes on along the minus strand of JADRCD010193227.1, from coordinate 7,053 downwards.
TTTTTCTTTTAGATTTTAGAATCAAGCCGACTTTTTGTTCCATTTGCTTGAAATAACTTCCCCTATCATTTTACCATAAGGTTATGCCTACCTTTGATGGTGAACTTTATTTCTTATAGACAAAATACAAACAAACAAACAACAAACAAACAAATAGATGGATCATCATTTCTATTCCAATCTGCTAGTCTAGTCTGTGTCATTTCATTGGGAGAATTGAGACCATTTAATATTCAGAGTTATTGTTGGAAGGTATGCATCAATTTCTGCCATTTTGTTGACTTTGTAGTGTCTTTTGGTTAACTTTCTTTATGTTGTTTTCCTTTTCCTAGTCATTGCTTAGATACATGTTTCCTTATCTTCAGTCTAAAATATTTCTTTCACAATCCTTAGTAGAACTGCCTTATTGATCATAAATTTCTTTAGCCTGCTTTTATCATGGAAAGTTTTTGTTTATCCTTTATTATGACAGTTTTAGTAGATATAGTAGTCTGTCTTGACAGGTCTTTTAGAACTTGAAATGCATTTTCCTAAGATTCTTTTTTGGCTTTAAAAATCTCCATTGAATACAGCTATTATTCTGCTGGATCAACATTTATATGCGACTTGGTACTTCTCTTTTTTAGCTTTTAATATTCTTTTTTGTTCTGTAACTTTAGCATTTTGACTTTAAAATGACAGTTTGAACTGCCTTTTTGGTGTTCTATGTGCCTCTTGAACCCAGATTGGCATCTCATTCTCTAAATTTATTATTTTCCTCTATGATTATTTTAGACAATATTTTATATGCTTTTGGCATGGAATTGTTCTTCTTCCTCTATGTCTGTCATTTGTAGATTTGGTCTTTCTATGGTGTCCCAAAACTCTATCATGTTCCATTCATATACCTTAAGTATTAATCTTGAATGAATGATCCAGTCAGCAAATGACCTCAGTTTCCCTTCCCTTCTTTCCTCCAAGTCTTTCACCTTTCAACTCAACTCCACTTTTTTCTTTACCCCATCTACCTCTATGTTTCTCTTCAGAAAAGGACAGGCCTCCCATGGATATCAACTAGCCATGGCATATCAAGTTGCAGTAAGACTAGGCACATTCTCTCCTAGTAAGGCTAGACAAGGCAACTCAGTAGGAGGAAAGGGTCCCAGAGGCAGGCAACAGAGTCACAGACAGCCCTTGCTCCCTGTGTTAGGAGTCCCACACAAAGACCAAGATACACAACTGTAACATGTGCAGAGGGCCTAGGTCAGTCCCATGCAGGCTCTCTAGTTAGCAGTTCCATCTCTGTGAGTCCCATGAACCCAGGTTAGTTGATTTTGTGGGTTTTCCTGTGGTGCCCTTCATCCCTTTCCCACAGGATTGCCAAAGCTTCACCTAATTTTGACTGTGGGTCTCTGCATCTGTTTCCAATGATTGCTGGGTGAAGCCTCTCTGATTACAATTGGGATAGACACCAGCTCTGAGTATAGCAGAATATCATTAGGACTCATTTCACTGATTTTTTCCCCACAAGTCTTGTTTGGTTTTATCCTAGGTCTTTGGGTTATCTAGCCTCTGGGTCCTTGTCCTCCAGGCAGTGTCAGAGGTAGGCTCTCTCTCATGGCATGGATCTTAAGGTGGATCATATATAAAGAACTCAAGAAACTAAACATTGACAAATCAAATAACCTAATTAAAACATGGGTTACAGCCGGGTGGTGGTGGTGCACGCCTTTAATCCCAGCACTTGGGAGGCAGAGGCAGGCGGATCTCTGAGTTCGAGGCCAGCCTGGTCTACAGAGTGAGTTCCAGGACAACCAAGGCTACACAGAGAAACCCTGTCTCGAAACAAAATAAAACAAAACCAAATTAAAAAAAAAAAAAACATGGGTTACAGATATAAACAGAATTCTCAACTGAGGAATCACAAATGGTCAAGAAAATGCAATATTAATTTCCAAAGTGGCTGTATGAGTTTGCATTCCCACCATAAATGGAGGAGTGCTACCCTTGCTCCACATCCTTGCCAGCAGAAGCTGTCACTTTTTGATTTTAAGCATTCTGGCAGGTATAAGATGTAATATCTGAGTACTTTTGGTTTGCATTTCCTTGATGTCTAAGGATGTTGAACATTTCTTTAAGTGATTCTCAGAGTTTCATGAGGCCCTATTTATTCATTTTTAATCTTAGTCCGTGAAGTGTTGGTGTTATGTTCAAAAAGTTGTTTTCTGTGCCAATGCATTCAAGGCTATTCCCCACTTTCTTTTCTATCAGATTCCAATGTATGCGGTTTTATGCTAAGGTCTTTGATCCACCAGGACTTGAGTTTTGGGCAGGGTGATAGCTATGAACCTATTTGCATTCTTCTACATGAAGACATCAACAAATACCATCATAGTTTATTGAAGATGCTTTATTTTCTCTATTGTATAACTTTGGCTTCTATGTAAAAAATCAAGTGTGCTTTGGTGTGTGGGTTTATTTCTGGGTCCTCAATTCAGTTTCATTCATCAATGTGTCTGTTTTTATACCAGTACCATGGAATTTTTATTACTATTGCTATGTAGTACAGCTTGAAATCAAGGACGGTGATACCTCCAGAAGTTCTTTTATTGTTCAGGATTGTTCAGGATTTAGCTCTCTGGGAATTTTTGTTTTTCCATATGAAGTTGAGTATTGTTCTTCCCAGGTCTGTAAAGAATTATGTTGGAATTTTGATGGGAATTTGTTGAATCTGTAGATTGCTTTTGGTAGGATGGCCATTTTTACTATGTTAATCCTCCAGATACGTGAGCATGGGAGATCTTTCCATTTTCTGATATCCTTTTCAATTTCTTTCTTCAAAGATATGAAGTCGTTGTCACACAGATCTCTCACTTGCTTGGTTAAAGTTACTCTAATATATTTTATTTTATTTGTGGCCTGTGAAGAGTATTGTTCCCTAATTTCTTTCTCAGCCTGTCTTATAGTTTGCTCTCTCTTTTTTTTTTTAATTAGATATTTTCTTTATTTACATGTACATTTTCCCTTTCCCATTTTCCCCTCCAAAACAAACAAACAAACAAACAAACAAACAAAAACAAGAACAAACCCCTTTTGCCTCCCCCCTCTCAATGCCTGTCACCCCACCCTCTCCCACTTATTGGCCCTGGCATTCCCCTACACTGGGGCACAAAACCTTCACAAGGCCGAGGTCCTTTACTCTTATTGATGATCGATTTGCAATCCTCTACTATATACCTGCTGCCAGTACATTCAATCCCACCCTGTATAGTCCTTGATTGGTGGTTGGGTCCCTGGGAGCTCTGAGGGTACTAGTTAGTAATTGTTGTTCATCCTAAGGGGCTGCAAACCCTTCAGCTCCATAGAACCTTTCTCTAACTCCTTCATTGGGGACCATGTACTCAGTTCAATGAATGGCTGTGAGCCTCTATCACAAAAGATCACACATGGTATGCATTCTTTGATAAGTGGTTATTAGCCCAGACGTTTGGAATACAGGAAGAGCGACCCACAAACCACAAGAAACTTTAGAAGAAGGAAGACTAAAAGGTGGACATTTCATTCCTTCTTAAAAAGGGGAATCAAACACCCACAGAAGGAGTGGCAGAGATTAACTATGGAGCAGAGACGGAAGGAAGGACAAGCATATAGCTATCTCCTAAGAGGCTCTGACAATACCTGACTAATACAGATGTAGAGGCTCTCTTTTGTTTTGAGTTTATTTTGTATTCAGCCACTGTGCTGAAGTTGTTTATCAACTGTAGGAGTTCCCTGGTAGGATTTTTAGGGTCACTTGTGTATACTATCATATCATCTGTAAATAGTGATATGTTGACTTCTTCCATTCCATTTTGTATCTCCTTGACCTTCTTTAGTTGTTCTACTGTCCTGGCAAAAACTTCAAGGGCTATATTGAATAGATATGGAGATTGGACAGCCTTATCTTGTCTCTGATTTTAGTATTGCTCTAAGGTTTTCCCCACTTAATTTGATGTTGGCTGTTGGATTGGTATATATTGCCTTTATTGTGTTTAGGTACCTGCCTTGAATTCTTGATCTCTCCAAGACTTTTGTCATGAAGGGGTATTGGGCTTTTAAAAAGGCCTTTTCTGTATCTAATGAGATGATCATTAGTTTTTTTTCTTTCAGTTTGATTATATGATGGATTACATTGATCGACTTTTACATATTGAACCATCCTTGCATCTCTGGGATGAAGCCTACTTGATTGTGGTAGATGATGTTTTTGATGTGTTTGTGGATTCAGTTTCTGAGTATTTTACACCAGTGTTCATATGGAACATTGGTTTGAAATTCTCTTTCTTTGTTGAGTCTTTGTGTGGTTTAGATATCAGGGTGACTGTGGCCTCAGAAAATGAATTTGGCAGTATAGTAGAAAAATTAAAAATCCTGGCCTGGGGCTTCTTCCTATTCTTAGACCATTTAAATATTCCCAGATGAAAAACACACACAGCCTTTATATTTTTAAATAGACAACACAATAGTTAGACAGCTGCCTACCCTTCATGTTCATAACATTTACTTCCCTATTGATAGTCTCAAGTTATCACTTG
>JADRCD010193226.1:0-10588 GCA_019843815.1 Montemys delectorum | reverse complement strand
TTTTCTGGGAAAAAAATTATGAAAGCATTACTGCAAATTCTTTTTTAAAAAAATACTTATTTTTATTTCATGTGTATGAGTGTATTGCCTGCCTGTATGTGTATGCACTACACATGTGCCTGGTGCCTACAGAGACCAGGAGGACATTGGATCCCCTAGAACTGGAGTTACAGATAGTTGTGAGCTGCCATATGGATGCTGGGGCATGCTCTGTATCCTCTAACACAGCAAGTCCTTTTAACCACTGAGCCATCTCTCCAGCCCCCTGCTGCAGATTCTCAATAGTATGAAATGTGCACAATGAGCTAGAGTGACAGCTCTGTGGTTGAGAGCAGTAAGAGCTCTTCTACTTGTTTGGGTTCCCAGCGTCCACAACCACCTACAATTCCAACTCTAGGGAACCTATGTGCTCTGGCCTCTGTGGTGGGTATAGGCCACATATTCATTCACCTGGACACATATAAATCTGTGTGTGTGTGTATGTGTGTGTGTGTGTGTGTGTGTGTGTGTGTGTGTATGTACATAAATAAATTTTAAAAAGAAAAAAGTAAGCCGGTTAGTGGTGGCTCACACCTTTAATTCCAGCACTCAGGAGGCAGAGGCAGGTAGATCTCTGAGTTCGAGGCCAGCCTGGTCTACAGAGTGAGTTCCAGGACAACCAGGGCTACACAGAGACACCCTTTCTCAAAAAACCAAAACAAACAAAAAGATGTAGCATGAACAGTGAGTTCTTTCTTACCAAGGCTTCACTCTGTCCTGTTTCTTTTGTATCTCTACAGAAGTTTAGCTCTGAGGGAATGTGCATCCATCCCCCTACTTATCAGTAAATCTTGGGGTACTCCCATATCAGACTGCTTTAAGTTTTAATCACTGTATGGGGCTCCCTCCCCACTTTTCTTCTTCCTATTTCTTTTAGGACACAGAGTCTGTACAGCCTCTTACCTCAGACTCCCTTAGTTTAAAGGCACACACCTCACCCTAGGCTGCCTGTTGAGGCGTCCTGGTTTCCTTTCCATCCCTAAAGGCTTGTTTTGATTACCACACCAAACTTCCAAGCAGTTGCCCCAAAACTCTGTACACTGGGCATCCTCAGCCTGCTGTCATGGAGTAAGAGAGAGACAGAGACAGAGACAGAGCTCAGAGCTTTGTCCCCCACAGAGGCATATAGAGACAGAATTGCTGTATACATCTATACACATAGTGTTAGGGCCTTCCTGGAACTCTGTGCTTCTGGCTTCTCCAGAAAGGTCAAGCAGAAAATCATCAGCCATCAGAATGTGACCCTAAGGGTGCTTACAGGTGTGGGAGGGGAACTAGCAGACTGTGTATAAAAACAAAGAACCTTGGCCCAGAAGATGGAGAGATGGCTCAGTCAGCAAGTACAAGCATGAGGATCCAGAGCTCAATCCTCAGAGTTTATTTAGATGAATGAAGAAAAAAAGAAAGAAAGAAAGAAAGAAAGAAAGAAAGAAAGAAAGAAAGAAAGAAAGGGAGAGAAAGAAGGAAAGAGAGAAAGAAACAAAAGCCTCACGAAGACTCACATGCTCACATGCTTCTAATTCCAGTGCCAGGAGGACAAGATTCCCGGAGTACCAGTTAGCCAAATAGTCGAGAGAGAGTCTGTCTCCCCGGGCAGTGGTGGCGCACATCTTTAATCCCAGCACTTGGGAGGCAGAGGCAGGCAGATTTCTGAGTTTGAGGTCAGCCTGGTCTACAGTGTGAGTTCCAGGACAGCCAGGACTACACAGAGAAACCCTGTCTCAAAAAGCCAAAAAAAAAAAGAAAAAAAAGAAAAAGAAAAGAAAAAAAAGAAAAGAAAAGAGAGAGATTCTGTCTCAAAAACCTCTGTAGAGCAACTGAGAAAGACACCAAGATCAACCTCTGGTCTCCAACCCACCCTTTCCCACATGTACAAAAACCAAACCAAACCAAACACAACCGATTCAAAGCCTGATGCACGTCTGGTCCCAGTACGAGGGAGGCTGCCTTGCCTGGTTATAAGCTTTTCTTTCTTTCTTTCTTTCTTTCTTTCTTTATTTTTAAAGATTCATTTACTTTATTTATATAAATGCACTGTAGCTGTCAGACACACCAGAAGAGGGCATCAGATTCCATTGCAGATGGTTGTGAGCCACCATGTGGTTGCTGGGAATTGAACTCAGAACCTCTGGAAGAGCAGTCACCGCTCTTAACCACTGAGCCACCTCTCCAGCCTGGCAGTAAGTTTTCAAAGTCAGCCTGGACTACACAGGGAGATGTGCCTTGAAACCTCGAAGGTCACACCCCCCACCCCTGACTTCTTGTCTATTAAACACCCTTTCGAGTTCCCACATCAGCTGCTCCCACCCATCCCCCTTTATAAAAGCCCAAGCAAGTCATTAAGGATGAACAAGTGCCACTCACATCTCTAGAGCGACAAGTATTTTATTTCATCCTTTCCAAGTTGCTCATGAAGCCCGGTGGTAGGAGCGCACTGTTCAGGTGCCTGGCAGATGCTCTGTAGAGGTCTAGCTTTATCACCATTGACCCCAGGAGTGCTCCTGGATTGGGGGGGGGGTGTTGGGGGAGCAGTCTCATGGGCTGGAGGGGAAGGACCACTCACATGGGGAAGCTCAGAGAGGAATTAAGATGATGGGCACTCCAATGAGAGGGCAGCCTGGTGAGACACTGGCGAGAGAGGGTAGTCAGGGAGGTGTGGCGTTTGGAGGGGGCTGCTTCTCAAAGGCCTTGGGCTCATCAAGAATGGCTGAGAAGAAACCAGAAAAAAAAAGTGACCAAGGCAAAGTCCACCTACGTATTTCCTGCCATTTCCAGAGCTGTGCCTAGCCCTCCCCCCCCCCCTTTCTGACATGGTGAGCCCACTAACTTTAACTGAGCCTTCCCTGGCACCCCTTCTTCTAGCTCCATCTTGATTAGCTAGGTCAGCCTCGGGTGGCTGCTGTAGAGAGATGCCAGGCCTACTGTGGAGAACGTTGGAAGCAAAGAGGGAAGGGTGTGGTAGCCATTTCCTGGGCCTGAGAAGAAGCCCTCGCGGAAGGGAGCACTTCCTCTGCTGTAAACAGAACCTAGGCAGACAGACAGATGGCACGCAGAGCTTCTGGAGGGAGCGGCTGGCATTCACAAGGCTTTGTCCTGGCCCTCATTGGGTTTTGGGAATCCAGCTCGTCTTCTTGGTAACGGTGGTGGTGGCATGTGCGTGTGCATCTAATGTATGTCTGTTGCTGTGGAGGCTGGCTGCGGGTAGCAGCTGAGCTTCCATGTCTCTGGGATGGAGCTAGCAAGCAAAGAGAGTAATGCCTGGCGTTCCTCCCCTCCATCAAAGTCTCCTCAGCCCTTCTGTAGTGTTGTTCCTGGACCCAGCGCAAAGCCTTTGTGGGTGTCTGACTTGCATTTCCTCCCTCTGTCCCTACCAAGTGTCAGAAACGGGGAGGAAGGCAGGATGTGTGGGAAGGCAGGGCGGCATAGACAGTCAGCTCTGCAGGCAGAGGGACCAGGCCCGATGAAGGGACTGTAGGTCAGGCTGGGCTAAGCTGCTCCTGCGGTGTTCCCTCCAGGGCAAGAGATTTAAAAAAAAAAAAAAAAAAGACAAACCCTTGGAGAGAGGCTAAGTGTGCACTCTAGCCATGAGGCTGTGGAGAAGGAGGTGTGGGCATGGTCTAGGCAGCTGTTACCTTTTTAACGGCACTCAGCAGGGAGCAAGAGATGAATGAGACCACCTGGAGTTCGTCCCTGCTGAAGTGAAGCATCTGCTGAGAGCCTCTCCATCCCCCACAGCCTGACTGGACCTTTGCTATCAGTCTCCAAGACAAGGCCTAATACTCTGTGGTTAAGAGTCTCGTACAACCCACAAGCAGAGGGTTTGAGCCTGTATCTATCTCATCCTGTTCAGAGGAATGTCACTAACACCCAGCGCTCACAATGTGGCAGTACTAAGAAAGGGGAGGCAGCGGGGTAGGAGGAGCAAGGCATAGGAAGGTCAGCAGGGAGCTGGTAGGACTGGAACTGAATCCACATGGGGACCGTGAGAGTGGAGACAGGTGTCTTATAACTGATGCTCAGGTCGCCCCTGCTGTCTGCCTGGACCCCCCTCCTCAGAACCACCTTGTTCTTAGGCAGCCTTGTGTCTGCACAGGAGTTACAAAGGCACTGAAGGGAGACAGCAGACAGACACCTGTGTTCATTGAAAGGGGAGAGTCCACTGAGGGCCCTGGGACCCTGGGGTTGTCCAGGTCATGAAATGGCCAGGCCTGCCTAAGGTCTGCTCCCCCACCAGTCCGCTCCCCACAGCTCTAGGGCCTCTCCTTGCAGTCCCCAACCCTGGCGCCTAGGTGGCACCAAAGGCTCGTCCTGGTGATCCTTGCGGCCGGGAGCCGCCCACACCTGCGGACAGTGAACCATCCAGCTCCTCCTGGTGCCAGCTCAGCCTAGCTGCGGCTTCTGATGTCTGGGCTCGAGCCCCTCTGAAACAGAAAGGCCGGGGCTTGCTCGCAGCCACGGACTCGCCATTACTACCTCTTTTCTAGCTTTCCCGCACTCCCCTGGCCGGATGAGGAGAGACAAGCTGGCCAGTCCAAGTCCTGACTTCTCTGCTTCAGGCACAGTCCAAAATAAGTAACATATCTGCTCTTAAAAAAAAAAAAAGTTCCCGTAATTTTGGTGAAAAAAAGAATGTGATAACATTAATTTCATTTTTAAGCCGTGTATGTGTGTGTGTGAACAAAACGATCTCTACAGACTTGAAAACAATGTGCCCCCGTTGAAATACTGAGCGGTTTCAAAGGCTGGTACTTTGTCCAGTGCCCAACCCTACAGACACAGGCGGGTCCACGGACCAACACGGATGTTCTCTGTAAAATGTTTCCTTCTGTCGCTAAGGAGCAAAGCCGCAGCGGTCTCGGATCCTCCCGGGGGTACTTATGGTAGGCAGCTGCGGGCGGCTCCCGGGATGGGGAGATTCCCGGGCTGAGCTCACATCCCACCTAGAGAACCCAGAACAATGTCAGGGGACCTTGGAAAGACGGTCCGCAACAGCCATCGGGTGGTGCCTGGCTGTGGTCAAGAAACCTTGCCCTTAGGAAGTGACACAGAGTAGGACCTTAACATAATTCGTGGGCAGGTTTGGTAAGGGAAGAAGGGAACCTCGTTTTGTGCAGCATCCTTCAGCCACACAAGTCCAAAAGCAAGAGTCAAGATGCTATGCCCTGCCCGGCCGGGCCCTGCGCCCTGGCTGGTGTGTGTGCGTGTGTGTGTGTGTGTGTGTGTGTGTGTGTGTGTGTGTGTGTGTGTGCAGGAATGTGTGGGTGTGGAGGAGTGAATGAGTGGGGGGCTCTGTCCTCCTCCCACCGGTCAGGGAGCGTGGACCCCGCCCCTCCCCCCTCCAGCTAAAGCAGAGCTGCGGCCGCGGAGAAACAAAGTTCTTAGGTCTCAAAGTGACGCAAAAATTCTTGCGGAGCTCTTTGGCGGCGGCTATCTAGAGATCAGACCATGTGAGGGGCCGCGAGTACAAATAGCGCGGCGGGCGGCGCCACTCCAGCGGCCGCGCCGGTGCCTCGAGGGCGCGAGGGTCGCGCCGCCTCCGCAGCCCGGGACCCGCCGCCGCGCCGCCCGCAGGTGGGTCGCCTTCCCTTTCTTCTTATTCTTTCTTTTCTGTCTCTCTCTTTTTCTTTTCTTTTCTTTTCTTTTTTGCCTCTAACCCACGCTTCTTTTTAGAAGCCCTCGGTGCCCGCGCTTGACTGCCTGGATTTCGGGTGCCTTTGTCTGCACCGCGCAGACCCTTTCGAGGGACCCGATGGAAACCCTGGAGACCCAGCGCTGGCCTAGCGCAGCCTCGGCTTTTTGGCAAAAGTTGTTGTAGTTTCCAGCCGTGGTTCGTGCTTGGGCTTTACCTTTGGGATAAGGGCTGATTGGTGGCTTTATGCAAAGACACTGGCAGACACAAATACCCAAATAACCAGAGAAACCTTTTGAGAGACACTTGAGAGGGTCAAGCCTCCGTGCCCTCGGATGGTCTCGCTGGGGAGCGCTTGCAGACTCAGACAGCTCACAGGCCATTCAGAATTTATGGAAGTGCCAGTGGGCTGTGCTACACTACTCAAGTGTGTAACCAACAGTTGCTGGAGGCGCGGGGAGGGGCGGTTGTACATTCAAATGGTTTCTAAAAAGCTGATGGCCGTGAAGATTTCCTTTTTGCATGTGTGTGTGTGTTACATATTGAATTATTTTTCTTTTCAGTTGAGAGTACTTAAGAATTTGAAGGGTAGACTTTCTAAGGGGCAGACAGCACAAAACGCCTGTGTGTATGTATTTTTATGATCATTTTTTTTTGTCCAGAAAAATGAACCAGGTCAATGGATTATTTATGGGCCTGCTAGCTCTCGTCGTCGTAGTAAGGGGAGAGATCAAATATTTAATGTGTTTTCAGTTACATGGGAAACATGTCTAAGAAAGCAACACTGGGGTTTGTTTAAAAGTAATAGAGAGGCGAGACAGCATTGGAAGCTGGTGGGTGGACGTGGAGGGGGAAACGGCTCAGACTATGGCCCTTCACTTTTGTGTGGAGCTGAGGGCACCTTCCTTCTCCCACCCTGGTCCCCAGCTGAGAGGGACTGCTCCAGAAAAGGCTGATGGGCTGGTTCTTCTGCAGTGCAGGCAATCTTTTATTTTGGGGCGCTGTGAGGTTTGAACCCAGGGTCTTTTGCCCCCTGAGCAAACATCCTACCACTAAGCCACACGAAAAGAAGGGGGTTTGCATACCTAGCCTGGCTGTTAATCTCTCTGAAGTGTCTTAGGTTAGAGCCTTGCTGGGACTTTGCATGGTAAAAAAAAAAAAAAAAGAAAGAAAAGAAAAGAAAGGAAGGAAGGAAGGAAGGAAGGAAGGAAGAAAGACTGACTCTGCCCGGTGTCCGGTGTGCTGAGGCATATATATTTGTAGCATTCAGGAGATCAAGGTCGTCTTAGCTAAGCCAAGGCTAGCTTTGCTTACACAAGACCTGCTTCCAAGGCAAAACAAAACCGTCCACCCTAACCAGCTAGTTCAGTGGGGTATGGAGCTTTTCTTACTAAGCCTGAACAAGAGCGCATTGAAACTCCTCCCCAATAAACCTGGGATTCATGACACTCTGTTGGCCACATTTCAGAGTGGGAATTCCCAGCCCAGGCACTCCAGCCTGATTCAGTTTCCAATTAAAGAAAAAAAATTCATATACATATATATATATATGAATTGTTATATATTTATATAGCTCATATATAACAAATCTATATCCCCAGGGTGAAGAAGGGGAGACAGACTATATTAACGCCTTAATGGAATCCAAGATCTCAGAAATTCCTCTTCAGGGAATTTTAGACTCCTATAAGCATTGTGATGAACTTGGTGGGGGTGTAGTGGGGGGGGTGCATGTGGAAGAATTTCCCCAATGGTGGTAGACTGTAGAGTGAGGTGCTGAGTGAGCCGCAGGGGTTAGGGACATGGGTTGGGCTCTGTGGCAGGCTTACAAAATACCCTGGGTGCCCACGCCCAAGGGAAACACAGGTAATTCTGGAAATAAGGCCAGTTCATAGGCATCTCTCGGCTGTACTTGTTGAGTGGTATCATTTGGACACGCAGGGCAGCCCGAAGAAGCTGAGTCCTACTCTGGATCACTGCTTTAACGGGATAGGGTTAGGACTTAACTCTTAAGATGCCAACGGCTAGATGGGACACTGTGCAGTCATTTCATGTTAGGAAGGCAAATAGGGCGTTAGCTGTTTTCAGTAACAATGGAGGTCCTTTGGGGCTCATGAACCAAGGCATTGAGTAAGAGGAAATCGAGGGACCCGGGAAACACTGTGTTCAAACTCTTGTGGCTGAGGTCCTAACTGCCCTCTTTGAAAAACAAAACAAAACAAAACAAAACAAAAAACACAAACTGTAGTCATGATGCAATACTACAGGCCAGGACCACAGCTGTAGTCCTCCTGGGATCTCCTTGTGTTTCAGCCAAGGGCGGAGGCTTTGCACACTCAGACTCCTATAAGTTCTGTGCCTAAACCACGCCCAGCTGGTGGGTGGAGTTCTGGAGTTCTGAGTGATCCCTGCTAGCTGAGCTCCAGGTGCACACACTTAACTGACTTCTCTGCTAGTCTCCAGGTTGGCTCCTCCCTCCGAGGTTTTTTTATGTTGGGCCAAGTAGGCACTGGTAGGAAACCCACATTTGACATAACACCTGCTTATTCCCACCTGAGGAAGTGGGACAGCTGAAGCTTGTCTTCCAGGGGTCAGTTCCAAGGAAAATGCTTCTTTAGACAAAACAGCATTCTTTTTTTTTTTTTAAAGATTTATTTTATTTTATGTATATGAGTACACTGTAGCTGTACAGATGACTGTGAGCCATCATGTGTGTGGCTGCTGTTGATCTCAGGACCTCTGCCAGCCCTGCTTGCTCTGGCATAATTTACTGCAGCTGTCTTCAGACACACCAGAAGAGGGCATCCAATCTCATTACGGGTGGTTGTGAGCCACCATGTGGTTGCTGGGATCCGAACTCACGACCTTTGGAAGAGCAGTCAGTGCTCTTACTCACTGAGCCATCTCGCCAGCCCCAAAACAGCTTTCTTAAAAGAAAAAAAAAAAATCTTCCTAGGAGAGACCCAGGTAGAAAATAGATCAAATCAATTTTTAAAAAGAAACCTGGCATCTCTGATGGTCCCAGAACACAGAGGGGCAGCACATCGCTGGGGCGGGCATAAGACTCACTGTGGGCCAACACAGTCACCTTATTTCCAGGCTGACTTCTTGCCAGTGACTTTGGTCCACATTCACAAAGTGCCAATCTATGAGTAACAGCTCTGCCTGGATGGCTCTTCAAGCCTGGTATGTGTGAGTGAGTGTTTTCCTCTCCTGATTGGGAAGTTAGATACTTGTTTAAGGAACGTTAACAACACAAACCAGCAAGTGTTTTTTCCCAGTCTAACAGAGACAAAATCAGTAGAGCTGAGGCTGCTGGGCGGCATCTGAATGCCTCGTTCTTGTTGCCCTCTTTGCTTGGCTTCCCATAGAAGCTGGCAGCAGCTCCCAAGCTTCCACCCATCCCTGCTGGACTTAAGGGACATACTGGGTATGAGGTCATAAGTTGCTAAACTCTACAACTGGACAAATTCTGTGACTCTACAAAGCCAGAGAAGCACCCTGAGTACATGATTTGTGGAGGATATGTCTCAGTTTCCCAGGCACTGAGAAAGCTGTCTTGGGGTCCCGAGGTCTGGATTTTCATAACAGCATTTACAGTAATGAGGACAGAGATGAGAGAGGCTGCATAGGTCAGGGGATAGCATGAAGGTGCTTTGGGGCTATCTCAGGAACACTGGGTGCTCTGAGCGACTCTGGAGCCCAGGCTGATTGCTAGGAGGATAGAGTCTGGGACTATCATCTCACAATTTTTTTTTTTTTCGAGACAGGGTTTCTCTGTGTAGCCCTGGCTGTCCTGGAACTCACTCTGTAGACCAGGCTGGCCTCGAACTCAGAAATCTGCCTGGCTCTGCCACCGAAGTGCTGGGATTAAAGGCGTGCGCCACCACTGCCCGATTTTCATCTCACAATTTTGTGTGGCCTCTGGGACATGTTCAAGGTGGAAAAACCAAAACAGTTTGTTTCCTTTGTTTCTGAGTCGTCGAATAAAAAGAGTGAACTGAGTTATTCACCTGAATACTTCCCACCCATACCCCTGTAAGGAAGGGACCTAAAATGAGGGAGTGGATGGGCCAGAATGACCACAGAGGAAAAGCCACCCATGCCATGACTCTCAGGACCTAGCCATGCCTAGATCTTGTCCCCTAGCTAAATGTCTCACTGATCATATTCCTTGTTTCTAAGGAACAGAGCTGAACTGAGAAGAAAGAGGAGGAGAAGGAGGAAGAGGAGGAAGAAGAAGAGGAGGAGGGGAAGGGAGAGGAAGAGGAGGAGGTAGAGGAGGAAAAGGAGGGGAAGAAAGAGGAGGAGGAGGAGGAGGAGGAGGAGGAGGAGGAGGAGGAGGAGGAGGAGGAGGAGGAGGAGGAGGAAAGTTCTGAGGGAGAGTGAGCCATGCTGAGCTGTCCTCAACCCTGAGTGAGAGACTAGAATTAAGTTTTCTTCTCCCAGATTTCAAATGAAAGTAAGGTTTGGTGACTCACATCTGCAATCCCAGGACTAGGGAAGCAGAGGCAGGAGGATTCGGAGTTTAAGGATAGGCTGGGTTCCATAATAAGACCCTAGCTTAACCCAAAACCAAAAAAGTCGAAAATCATTCACTTTTACCAAGTGTGAGCCTTCCTCACCTGGTGAAGGGTTTGCTTGCTTTAATCACACATGTAACAGCTAGAATATTGGTTATAATAAAGTGATAATACAATAATTATAGTAAATACATAATAAATTGTAATAAGTTATAAAAAAGTACACGTTATGTAAAAGTATATAATCATGTTAGCTGAACCTTTGAGAGTCTGTAGAAGCCCGAATGTCTCACCCCTAAATATTTCAGGGTGCTTTCCCAGAGAATGAAGACAATCTCTTGCAGTAGGCCCTGTCTCCAAACACTGCAGGACAGCGTCTGGCTGGTATTGACTTCCC
>JADRCD010193225.1:0-26172 GCA_019843815.1 Montemys delectorum | reverse complement strand
GAGAGAGAGAGAGAGAGAGAGAGAGAGAGAGAGAGAGAGAGAGAGAGGAGAGAGGAGAGGGGGAGGGAGATAGAGACAGAGACAGAGACAGAGAGAGACAGAGAGACAGAAAGACAGAGACAGAGAGACAGAGAAAGAGAGAAAGAGAGAGCAGGTGAACAGATTTGCTCCCCTGTGGGATGCTCATCTGTACTTTGCTATGTAGGTGAAAGGTGGGGAGAATAACAAAGCCTTGTGAGTGAGCTCTTGGCTGGAGTTACTCAGCTGCCTTAAGATGTGATCCAGAAAGTATCCCTTACTCTGAGTAGTCAAGAAATGGAAGAGCTCATGAAGCGTTCACCGGGGCACTGCTTGCTGTAGTTAGAACACTATTTTGAAGGTCATTTTATAAATTATAGGGTTTTTTTTTTTTGCCTAAAATTAAATTTACTATGGAACTAAGATAATTTTTTAATTTTTTTTGTATATCTAAGGTGATTATATTTCTTCATTATAACTACTATTTGTCTTCTGTGCCATTGTATTTCTAATATATATTCTTAGAAGAAAAGGTATTCTATTTGAATGTTACCTTTATAAGGCGTGTTGCATACTAGCATTACATTAAATCGTGTCTGTTAGATTTTCTTCTGCATTTATTGCAAAAATTGTCAATATTTCCAATAAACATTGATTGGCTTCCTGGAAAAAAAAAAGTAACTTTAAATCCATGCAGTTCTTGTACCTGAACGTACAGAACCAATATTATATTATACTTTAAAACTTTTAGAGTAACATTAGATCTTGAAGATACTGAAAGGGGATAGCTGCTATTTTTTATTTAATTGAACTTTTCAAAAAACTTATTCACTTTACACCTTGTTCACTGTCTCCACCCGGTCACCTCATCCCCCAATCCTTCCTCCATCTCCCATCCCCTTCTCTTCTGAACATGTGAGCACCGTATGGATATCCTGCCACTCTTGTACTTCAAGTCTCTGCAAGGCTATGCACTTCCTCTCCTATTGAGGCCAGACAAGGCATCCTGGCCAAAAGAACATATGCCACCTACAAGCTATAGCTTTTGGGATAGCCTCTGCTCCAATTGTTCAGGACCAAGCTGAGCCTCTGACAGCTACTATTTCTAATCACAATATTTGTGCCTTTATATTCCTGACAGATTGATATCATAACCATGAGTCAGTCACAGGTTTCAAAATACTGAAACAGGTATTATATTTGGTATAAGCAATGAACTCATAGTATTGAAAACGGGATGGGCAGTAATGTGTGCAATAGAGCATTTATAATCTCTTGTCTTCAGTGTGTCTTAGTTTAGGCTGTTGTAAGCTTGAGGTAGGATTTCTTGCATTTTTGGGAAGTGTTCTCTCCTGGGATGCAGATGGCCATCTTCTTAGTCATCACACTACCCAAAGAGACTTGAGAGGTTTAAGGGACTTATTCATAAAAAAAAACATTTATCCATTTACCTCCATGCTTGGGACATAACCATATCCCAAGGTCCTTCCTACTATTGCCATCCCAGGGAGCAGGAGCTCAGCATGCATCTCGGGGACACAAGCTTTGAGTGCACACCAGCTCCTCTCTGTTTTATCCTGGGTTATTTCTCACTAGGTTCTTGTTTTCAGAAGAGATGCTGTCTCTTGAGCCTCCATGGTCTTATGACACATGTTGTGCTCTTTTCCCGCCTTCTCTTTGCCCTTCATAATTATTAATTTATACAGTTATAAATATTAATGGATCCATTGTGACATTTCTATATATGCTTATTGTCACGCTTCAGTCAGTCTGCTCCTCTCATTTTTTTCATTCTCTTCCTCTTTCCTTGAATTCATTCTGTTTTCAGTAGAGTGTTATTTTCTTACATTTTTACATATGAGGGGAAATGCAATATGCAGTACTTGTCTTTCTGCACCCACTTTACTTCACTTGATGAGATGACCTCTGGTTTCATTCACCCCTCCTCCCTTGCTCTTCATTGTGTATTGTGTTTTGCGGTTCCCTTTCTTTCCCTGGTCTCTGCTGTTGTTCAATCAATCACAGCTATTATTGCTCATACTTTATCTCCTTGTCTCTTCTTCATCATCATGAAGATTTCTTGGGTGCCAGAAACTGATTGGTTCAAACCTATTTACCCAGCATCCATCAAAGGACCTGGCAGACAGTGGCTCTTCTATGAAGGTATACGGAATGGAAAGAAAGAATTATGGGAAAATCTATGATCGATTTAAAGGCATTAACATTGAATTATGAGTGTGAAGTCCTGGAATCATAAAGGAAATTCCTGAAAGTGATTTATTTATTATTAATTAATTATGTATAAGCTGTCTGTCATTCACATTGCTTTCTTAAAGGACTTCAGGTGTACCACACCTATGATCCTAAGGACTCTAGGGATTTTATTCTACAGGTTATTTCCCTCTCTGTGCCCCACTTCTAAATGTCCTAACAGTGTTTGGGAGCTGGATCCACATGAGCTTCCTTCCCTGTGTAACTATTGCGGTGGATGTTTCCAATAAACATAATGATGAGGGCGAGTCTGTGCGTGCGCCTTGGCAAGAAGACTTGCATTTGAGACCCAGAATTGAGACAAGGGGACAGAGACTGAAAATCTGATATACAGTTCTTGGCACGGTGGAAATAAAAATGGAGACCTAATAGAGTAGCTCATTTAGAGTCAATGATTTTAAAATGAGGGTCAGAGAAGTTCACAGTGAGTGTATTGGAAGGCAGCAGATTAGGTCTTAAATCAAAGGGCAGTTTTCATTCTCGTTTTCAACTGTGGCACCTGTCAATCTTCAGCGGCCTTCTTTCCACCTTGAACATGATTGACATCTATTCATTGGTGAATGTTGTATCTTCTTATGTAGTTGTTCTATGCTCCATAGCGGGTTACAAGCTCCTCTGGAATAGTGTAATGGTGAGGAAAAACACTGTATTCCTTGAGCAATTAATTCTCCTTGTGTTTAGTTGAAGCACACAGAAAGCCTGTTGTTCAACCCTTTGTAACACAGAAAGCAAAAGTAACTTTCAAGATATAAAGAATGAAAATAGTTACAAACCCTTCCCTTTATTCTCTAAAAGGTAAAGGAATTCTTCCATTATTTGATGTTTTCCTTATCTCCCTTTTAAGTTTTCCATAGTGCCAAAGTAAGGTAGATTTTTTTTTCTTCTATCAAAGGGTTACTATATCTGAAGGTAAAATAAGTGAAATACTGAAGTGGTTTTGTCACTTCTGGCTTTAATATTTGTAAATAATGTGTTACAATTCATTTCTCAGGAAAAACAAATGCTTTAGCTTCAAAAACTGTCCGTTAAACTGAGAGACAGGTGTACCATGTTTACAAGGGATATGACATTATAAACTCAGCCGGAACAACCCATCCAGATGTGCAGTGATCTGTATCCATGAACCCAGAGGACGCTGTCACAAGTTTTATGGGTAATTTCTGTTTCTGAATGTTTAGACACCTTAGCAGCCAACTGGAATGGGGCCAATATCAGTGACAACGCACAGATGAGAAACCATTATCTAATCAACTTCCATCAAACCAGTCAGAAGTGAACAGCGCTTCCTCGAAACACTTATTACAGATAACATTTTGCTTGTTAAATTTATGAAGTGTAAAGTGATGTAACTTCTTTCCTGAAAAAGTCAAGACTGCATTTTCATGCCCACGTCCACCCACAAACACAGTTCAGCAAGCGAAGCACTAATAAGGTCATTTGACAAAAAAATAAATCACACAAATTGTGTTTAGCAATTTCCAACATTTACTGAGAAAGTCCAGGCAGGGGGGCATGGCCTTGCCAATTATGAAAAATGTTATCCTGAATAATTAACAGAATGTGTTGACAAAAAATGTCAGCATGAGAGGAGGCAGCAAGCTTCATCTACTGGTGTGTAAGAGAAACCTTTTTGAACCCGAAGGTTTGCTAATTTAACATGTTTTTGCATTGCTATAAATCGTTATTGCGAATTTGCTAGAGACAATGTGGTCTTAGAGGAAACGATTTGTGCTGTATATCATAATACACAACATCAATTATTTGGGTGGTAGAGTGGTTACTTTATTGCTCTGTCTCAGAATTAGGAAGTCTCTAAAATGAGGATGTCTATACATTGATGAATTATTTTGTATATGTGCCTTGTAAATACCTCAGTTGTAGTCTCTGTTGCTCCATGTATAACACAGTTGTGTGAGGTCTCCCTCTGATTAGTACCATTGGACTCCTGTATGAGCAACCTCCTCTCCCAGTACACACAGTAATACTGACACAGATGGGCACTTTGGCTGCTTAGCAGCTGTAGGTATCTACAATTACATTGGCGGCTTTGAATGTACATACAGGAAGAATTCCCCAACAAAATACATGATGGAATATTGAGTATTGTAGAAATGGTCCTTATCTTAGTGACACAAAATAGCATCTCTTCTTGATTCGATAGGCTTCAGAATCAAACGGAGTTTGAGGTACCCAGAGGTAATGCCTGTCTCCATCATTTCTGTGAGACAAAGTCTTCATAGGTGACGGGTGTTCACCTACATCAAGCTTGTACTTACTTCCTAAGCTGGGAACTCCTTTTCTCTCTTTGCAGTGTTTAACCCTGACTGTGGACCTAGTGTTTTTCATGGGCTGCCTTTGGGTATTATTGCTTCTTCTTCCTCCTCTACTAGACTTCCTTTAGATTCCTTTACTTTTAACTTTTTTTTAAATGGAAGCTTCTTATAGCACATGTGTATCTGCTTCTTTCTAGTCCACTGTTATCCATCCTCACAGCACCATTGTGTTTATGCTAAACAGCTCTAAAGATCATTTCTTCTCTCCTGAGATACAATCCACCCACCTATCACAAAATGCTCATCCATCCCTTCATCCATCCATCCAACCATCCATCCATCCATCCATCCATCCATCCATCCATCCATCCATCCACATTTTGTGTGCTTTATACTTTATTCAATATCCTGACAGCCAGAGAAACACTTTCCTGTTAATTCTTTCTCTTTTTTCCCATTCTTATGAATTGCAGCATAGTTGTCATGATATTTTGGTTCTAAACCTTGAGCATCATATAGAATCTACCTTTACCATATCTGATTAAGTTCTTTCATTTTTATTAACATGTCTTATGTTTCTTCCTTTCTCATTGACTCCTCTCAATTTACTTTTTAAAAGTTATCTTCTTTATAAAAAGTTAATAAGAATTTTAAACAGGTTTTGGAGTCCTTTTTAAGATAGAAATACATTTGCCTTTAAGTTTATTTTATCAAACTATACTTTCTTCTCCTTATATAACTTAATTGTTTTCAATGTTATCTGTTTTACCAACTGAACATCTATTGAGTAGTAAAATATCATCCAGCAATGAATCTGGTGGTAAATATTCAAAGGAAAATACACTAAAACCTCACCTCAGAGAGGCCTGAGTGTACAAACTCATTGCAACATTATCTATACAGACAAGACATACAAACTGTCTAACAGCCTATTGACAAAGAATCAAAGAATGTCTACATGCGCACACATATACATACACACACAATTCAACTTTAAATACAAAAGATTATATCATTTGACCATGATATATGAACAATGAGATACACTTTTTAAATGAAACAATACACAGAAAGTTAAGCATGCATAATACAACTTAAATATGGAAATTTACAAAGCCAAGCCCATAGAAAAACACAATGGTGGTCATCAGAGCTGGAGGATAGAAGAAATCAGAAAATGTTAACTCAAAGTGTTTACTCTTTCAGCTACACAAGGTAAGTCCAGAGTTTCATTGTGTTGTGGGAAGACTGCCAAACACTCTCCATTGTATATTGAAAAACAATGTTGGAGTAGCTTTTGATGCTCTAAACACATATGTACAGAGACACACAAAAGTCATTACAAGCTGATGGGCATGCTAACTTGCTTAGTGTGAACAATCATTTCACCGTACACACGTACATCAGAGCATAGTGCACAACTTAAATATACATAACAGAATCTTGAGCTTGTTCTTGTTGCTTGAGATTCTAATTAAGCTAGAGCACAGGTATAAGACATTCTTTTGTACTTCTGAAATTTGTAAATCAATAACTATATTATTGGATAAATTCTATACAATAGAGACATTTTCACATATTTAAGCTAGCTACCCAGGTTCCCTTATGCCCTGCAATTTCTTGTACTTTTTTAAGACCCAGGTTAAGTAACATTTACATATAGTGCTTTTCCTCATCTCTTGTGATATAAGATCTTTTCATTTGAAGTCCCGCGCAGCTTACTTTTGTGAATGAATGTGTGGGAAGCAGTCACGTGCTAAAAATACTTTTTTTTTTTTTTGCTTATTTTAACTGTCATTTCGTCTTTAATATATCATTGCATATTCATATATGGATGTGCATGTTCTGAGGTTAGTGATGAAATCTTTAACCTTTGGCAGCTTACTGAATTAGTGTATAGCTATTGGATACACAGATAAAGCATTAAAAATTATCAATAGTAGTATATACATATTATATCTAAAAGAAAGTGCTATTATTTTTAGTGCAAATTAAACCATTTGAAAGAAATACAATCGAATTTTACATAAATTAATTATTAGGTGAACATTTTCTATCTTCTTCTCATCCAAATACAATTTAAATTTACAAATTTATAAATATTAAACACCTTTAACAGTTGCAAGGAGATATTAAAAATGAAAGCCACCATAGTCTCCTGAAGAGGTGAGACATATTCTTCAAAATAATTTCATAATAAGGTATCTTCTAGCTCAGAGGGTTTTGATTTTTGTCAGTTTGTTCCTAAGGCAAAACTTGAGTGTTAATATAAAGAAATAAAATACAATGCCCATGATTTGCAGATTGAAAATCTTATTAGGTAATGTACAGTTCCATTAAATAATTCAAAAATTTAATATAATAAAATATTAAAAATTAAGTCACTGTGGGATAACTGGTTGCTTCTAAGCATACAAATTCTATTGGTTCTTGCAGTTCTGTGGATCAACTTTCTAGAATGAGCCTAGTCTTGAGGCAACTGAAGTCAAAGTCCATGAAGTCTGGTTTCCTTTCTGAGACCTAGGAGAGATTTCTTCTCTTCCTCGGTTTCTATAACATTCCTTAATCTCATTCTTCCAGTTTCAAAACCAGTGGTACTGAAGGTCAAATTCTTCTCTTTTATCTTCTGTATTTCTCTTCCTTCCTTAAAATACCAACTTTAACCACAGCCAAAAATATTGTTAAATTTAGCTCTGGTATATAGGGACAACCCAGAGAGTTCAAAATATTCCTTTTATTTCAAGGTTTTTAATTATTTGTATCTTCAGAAATATCTTTTCCCTTATTGGATAATGTAATCTGGGATCCAAGGATTAGGAGATGGATACCTTAAACAGCCAATGTCCTGTTTGTGAAAGCAATGTGTTTTACATATGTATAAACACATTAGGTATATTTTCAATGGATGTACTGCAGTGTCATTAGTAGTAATTCTAAAATTTCTTATAATTATAAAACATTAAAACTGGGAGGGTCCATGAGGGTGGTCTGTGGTAGTCAGCATTCACAGTCATTTCGTGTGGTCTTCCCTTCTGGGTACTGAGCCCTGGCACAGTCTTTTCCTCAACATGGGTGTGGTAGAGTACAGTGGATTTGTGGTTGTGTGAATTACTTTTGAGAATTTGTCATTGATAATATTGTAGCTATTATCTTGAACTTTCACAATACAGTAAACTAAGTGCTATTTTACCTTCAAGCATCCCTAGTTCTTGTGAGAAGAAACAGGCTCTCTGTCAGTAACTGGTCATGTGGTTGAGCACTTTGACAGTTCCAGGCAAGGCTTTACATGACTCCATCCTGGCCGACATTGAGACTTGGACTCTATTAAAGACTGTGACAATTCCGAAGCTTAGCCTCTTTGGAATTCCTCACCTATACTAATCACAATTAGCCTAATTTGTTACATAGCAATAGACAGCCAGTGCCTTTTCCAACACACATTTCTAATGTGGCTGCGAAGCACTAATTGGTAATTTCCTTTTTAAAATAACTTTAGGGAACAGTATACAGTCTATGACTACTCAAATAAACTCATCATGCTTGGCTCAATGTGAATTAAACTTATTTAACTATGGATAGTAATCAAATTACTTCCATTGCCTTCTTCATTGTCACCTGCTTTCAAGTGATGTCTGTAGACAAGGGACCAGTTTCAAAATTCTGATTTAATCTAATTTTGTTGGTTTGAAAAAAAAGTGAGTGCTAGAAATGTTATGATTTCCCCCTAGATATCTTGATTTAAAAAGTAAAAATTGGAAGTGATTTCTGCTTCTTTTCCTGTGAGGTATTTCAGTCTGTCTGAAGTGGGCTGTTCTCAAGTCAAGGTGAGGCCAGAGCATCGTGGCCATTACGGAGGCTGATGTGAATCCAAAGGCCTATCCCCTTGCAGATTCCCACCTCACCAAGAAGCTGCTGGACCTTGTTCCACAATCATGTAACTACAAATAGCTTTGGAAAGGAGCCAATGAAGCCACCACAATCCTCCACAGAGGCATCTCTGAGTTCATTGTGATGACAGCAGATGCTCAGCCCTTGGAGATCATCCTGTACCTCCCTCTGCTGTGTGAAGACAAGAATGTCCCCTATGTATTTGTGTGCTCCAAGCAGGTTTTAGGATGGGCCTGTGGTGTCTCCAGACCTGTAATTGCCTGTTCTGTTACCCTAAAAGAAGGCTCTCAACTAAAGCAGCAGATCTGGTCCATTCAGCAGTCTATTGAAAGGCTCTTGGTATAGGCTATGGCCTCTGCCCTTTCCTGTTTGTTTATCATATTGTCTATTAGTGGGTAGTGTTTTCAGCCAGTTTCTGTTATATTTTATTACATCTTGTTTTTGTAGTTTTTTTATTTGTCTTAACAAGGTTGTCTTGTTCTCATCTTCTCATCTTCTCTTCTACCATTTTCAAATCTTCCCATTTTTTAGAAAAGTGAAATGATACCTAAGAGAGGTGAGAGGCAGAGTGTCACCATTTAACCACAGGAAGGACCGGGAGAAACTTAAGGCAAGGATAGTGAATACTTTCATCTGCAAACTTCCTCCACTGCACGGAATAGGACGACAGAAATGCTGGTTCCTCGTGACTTCGTATATAGGATCTCCATAAATGTCAGCATGCCTGAGGAACTTTCTTTGGGTAGCATTCCTCCCACCCCTCATCATTTGGAGAAGTTTGATAATGTTAGGCCTATGTCCGAGTGCCATTTATTAATGTTCTGTGTGCTTTTGATGAATATAACCTTAGATTCTCACTCCAATCCCAGCTGTGCTCCTGAGGGCATCAGAGGCATCATGGCTATTTGGCTAGAACTTACAGCACAGACAATGCTAGCAATAAACATTTTCTTCTTGGTGAATGGGGATTTCACTTGGCGAAAGTGATAACATGTTCATTATTGAGCATCTTCATAAGTAAATATGTTCATATTTCATTTTAAATGAAAAAATCAATGTATGAATAATGAAACTAGAAATTAAGCTTCCTAATGCCTATGTTTTTTAAGTATGCTGACCTGCATTTGCCTTAGGGTTTCTAAGTAGACCGTGAGCGATGCCCATTTTTCCAGATTCACTTGTACTCTCTCATTTTTCCATCAGAGCAGTTCTAATTGAAGCCTTACTATAAGCAAAATCGTCTTGAGGGGGAAAATAAATATATTCCTCCATCAGTTGTTTGCAATACGTCATAACATGTTTGAGATATCTATGGAAAATATGTAAGAAGGGAGAATCAGGTCACTGTTGAGGAATGTAGTGTTTACTCTCTGTGTTAGTTACTTTTTCAGTTGTTCTGACAAAAAAAAAAAAAAAAACCTGACCAAACCATGTAAGAAGAAGGAGGCTATTTAGACTCACAGTTGGAGGGTACACAGTCCACTATAGCAGGGAAGCATGATAGTAGGAGCATGGGGCAGTTGGTCACATTGTTTCCACAGTCAGGAAGCAGGGAGAGACAAATGTTGTGTTCAGCCCCGCCCCCTTTTTTATTGAATGGTGTCTACGTTGAATGGGTCTTTCCAAGTCAACTAACCCGAACTAGAATTCTTGTTCAGGCACACCCATAAGTTTGTCTCTTAGATGTTTCTAGGTACCGTCAAGTAGACAATTAAGATTAACCCTGATACTTCCTCAGTAGAAGTCTGTCACCCTTATGATCTTTATGATGTCCCTGTCATCATGGTCTCCCTATGAGATGAACAGACTGTAGCTCAGTGTTTTCCAACCTGTGGGTCACAACCCCTTTGCAAACTTCTATCTCCAAAACTATTTATGTTATAATTCATAACAGGAGCATAATTATAGACATGAAGGATCAATAAAAATAATTTTATGTTTTGGGAGTCTCGACAATATGAGGAACTGTATTAAAAGATCACAGCATTAGGACGGCTAAGAACCACCACAGTATTCTTAAGGGCACTTTGCCTCTACTGATGCACACCTCCTCCTCCAGATCATACTTCAGGTATCAGAGATCCCAGAGTCCTCCTCTCATGGCTCCCTCCAGCCTGTTCTTCATTTCATGGGCATCATGAACAAGAGTGTTCCCTTTTATGGCAGGGAAAAAAAAAACAGGACCACCCAGTAGGTCGTAAATCATCATCAAGTGATGACAGTTTTTGTTTGTTTGTTTTTGTGGCATACAGACAAATACCCAAACACCATGTTGTATAAGTTAAAGCTGAGGTTGGAATGAGAAGGAGAATATTTCCAGATACAGAGGATGGCTCTTGTGGTACCTCCTACATTACACAGAAAATTTTGGGTGCACATATTTCAAATAAGAACTGAGCCTGCCAAGTCGTGATGCAATGTGGCCAGCTGCCCCACGCTCCTGCTGCCATGCTTCCTTTGCTATGGTGGACTGTGTACCCTCAAACCGTGAGCCTAAATAAGCTCCTCCCCGCTTATGCTGCGTTGCTTGTTTGCTGTTTTCTGTGTAAAGATGTACAATACTTTGTGTTGAAGAGTTTTAGCTGGAGTTCTAACTTTTACTTTTATTTATATACATGGTATGTGGTTATCTTGTCTCTACCACACAACATTCCTCACAGGTTGGTCTCTGTATATAATACCTATACACAATGGCTTGAAGAGCCATACAGTAAATAAAGGAGCAATGTCGGGTAGGGCTGTGGCGAAAACCATTTCTCAGCATTGCATTGCTCTTTTTCTTGTACTGCTTATTCTTTATGCTAACAACATTCCTTCTCAGGTACATGGAATTACTTTTAGGCATTATATACACTAAGTGTTTATTGGATCATTTTTAGAAGGATTTGAAAAGTATTACTGCTTGCTGTTATCTATCAGCAGTTGAATTTCTAGGATGGAGTTTTCGACTCAATTAGATTCTTTAAAACCTCTTTACATGTTGACATATTTCTGTTCTTTTTTTTTTTTTTAAAAAAAAAACTAAACCTTTTGTTTTGAGGTGAT
This sequence comes from Montemys delectorum, assembly GCA_019843815.1. Classification (NCBI taxonomy): domain Eukaryota; kingdom Metazoa; phylum Chordata; class Mammalia; order Rodentia; family Muridae; genus Montemys; species Montemys delectorum. Next base: position 14,677 of record JADRCD010193225.1, on the reverse strand, counting down.
TATGTTTATATGCAGCTGTAAGAAACAATACCAAGAGTGCTATTATACCCTTTACCCAGTTTGGCCCAGTATATCTGGAGAAGCTATAGCACAAAATCACAAAGAGGATAATAACCTTGATATAGTCATAAAAGAGCAGCCCATTATAGCAAGGATCCTTGTGTTGCGTGTGTCCTTTTATAGATCCACACTCACACTCTCTTCCCCATCTCAACCTCAAGCATTGATTTATCTGTTTTACATTCATATAATTTCTCATTTCAAGACATTTGGGTCTTTGAATTTTTTTTTTTTTTTTTTTTTTTGAGGCATTGTCTCTGTGTATGTAGCCCTGGCTGTCCTGGAATTCACAGCTATCCAACTGCCTCTGCTTCCCAAGTACTTGGATTAAAGGTGTGTATGTCAAGGCTCAGGCTTGGTTTGGTCAGGGATCCTGAGAGAAAGGGGTGTCTGGGAGCAGCAAAGCAAAGGATTCAAAGTCAAATCAAGGGTTCAGGCTGATGGCCTGCGTTCTGGTCGAGATGGCTCTCTATGTGGCTCTCTCTAGATAGATCGTGGCTCTGTACTTTGCTCAGGACAACTTTCTGTTTGAAACAACTCTCTCAAGACAACTTTTTCTGTTTGAGACAACTCTCTTTGTTAGAATGAAATTCTAAAAACTCTCTGGATAGCTCATGGATTTTCCAACCAAAGTCAGAAAAGCTATTATAAAAAAAAAATCTAAAAGGGCTATGTTCATTCTCCCAAAAAAACTCTTTCTGAGTAGCTGCTAGAGAAATTTCTAAAAGATCTGCATTAGTTCTCCAAGCAGTTCTTGGAATTTTTGATGAAGCTCAAAAATCCTGTTAGAAAAAATTTGAAAAGAACTATGAAAAATACTAAAAGAGCTGTATTCACTCTCCATGGATTTTTTTTTGACCCAACTTGGAAATTCTGTTAGAAAAAATTCTAAAGTAGCTGTGTTCGCTCTCCAGAGATCTCCAGACAGCTCAACTCTTGCTAGAAATAATTCTTAAAAAAGAACTTCTATGGTGCTCTGCTAGCTCATCTTTTGTAGATCCAGTCTTTTATTTGCATATCAATGTAATCATTTATTCCAAGTTACCTCTTTACCATCCCATGAATTGGCAGTCTGTGACCTTAGGTCCTTGATTCTTGGAAAGAGACAGCAAGCACAAATATAAACAATAAGATAGTTGGGTGAGACCCTATCCTGAAATCACTATTCCCACCATACCTGGGCCTGGCCCTAAACTCCTGTCTCAGGGAGATCTTGAACTCAGGAATATGCCTGCTTTTGTAAGCATAAACAAAAAAATTTAGCTGGGTGGGATCTTGCCCTGGGATCACCACTCCCTAATCTCTATCTCCTTCCTTAGTATTTTTCTGACAAGCTGGCTTGTAGTGTAGCTGTCTTTGTTTCTTTAGATTTATGAAACTTCTTATACAGTTCATATTACATCCTTATATTTTGCATAATTAAGAAATTATACATTTTTGAACTCATGTTTTCAGAGTCCTTTTCCACAGCCTTAAGGGGTGTCTTGAAGGTCACAGTATTTATACCATTTTGCTGAGACATTAGCTACACCCTTGACTCCTGGACTCTTGTTGCCTTTGATTATCTTGGAGTCATTAACTTTGGCAGAGAGGAATTCCTCAAAGGAGGAACATAAAAATAGGTACATTATTATGCAAACATCATACCCACCACAAACATTGACACTCATGGAAGCCTATACTCTGCCGGCTGTGTTCTAGGGCCAGGAACCATGTCCTTTACACATATCCAATCATGATTCAGCACGTTTACACTCTTACATGTGTTTAAGGTATTTAAGTTTTTAACAGTTTCATTTTTCTACTTCTCTCAATCCAGAATTTATTAAATTTGCTCCCATGATGAATAATAGATCCAACTTTGTCTTATTTAAAAAAATATCAGGGTTGGAGAGGTGACTCAGTGGTTGAGAGCACTTATTTCTCTTGTAGAGGATCCTGGTTTGGTTCATAATACCTGTAAGGTGTCTTACAACTACCTATCTTTCTGGTTCCATGCAGAGTACGGAACTTCTGCAGGGTATAAGACAAAGAAGAAGTACACATATATACATGCAGGCAAACACTCATACACATAAAAAGCACACAAATAAATCTTGAAAACCACCCAGGCAGCTTTCCCTAAGGTTGAAAACACACCTGTGAGAAGGGCCACCGCAAGGCTGTGTTTACCAAGTCTTTCAATGGCTCTAAAGCAACCACAACTAAAGCTGGTATCCATGTATTGCTGGAGTTAATTAGAAAAATAACCCTTAAGGTCCCTGCACATATTGATTCAGCAGTGTTTGAATGTGAGGTGTCTCTCATAGGCTCATGTGTTTGGACGCTTGTTTCCAAGCTCCCACTGCTGGTTTGTGAAGGCTCTGTTAGGAGGTGGAGTCAGGCTGGAGAAAGTAGGTCACTGGGTTAGGAGGGCTTGAAGCTTTCTAACCAACTCTTCTTCTCTCTTTCAGCCTTCCAACTGTGGATGTGTGGCTAGCCACCTCAGATTTTGTTGCTGTGCCTTTTCTAGCACCATGGGCTGTACTGAGAGCCAGAATAAGTCTTCCCTTCATTAGCCTGCTCTTTTCAGATTGTTACCATGAAAATGAAAAATGTAGCCAATGAGAATAAATAGAAATCACACAAAAGCTATTAGAGAAATTAGCTTGATTTCATGACTGAAAGAAAGAGCTTTGCTTTTAAATTCTTTCTTGGAGAAATGCTGTGTTACGGACGTTACAATAATTGCTGGACCTTGTCTGCTTGATGCCCTTTTCTCTCTCTTATTTTCTTTACTTTTTATATTTAACAGTGGTCCCAGTCTTTGACTTTGTTATTGTTTTCTAGTTCTGGTAGGTGCTTCATCAAGGACCGCAATGTCATAAAGTCAATAAATTAATACTGAGCATCAGATTGGAAGGCATAGAGAAAAGCACAACTATTTCTCCACAAGTGCTTCCACTTCACTTCCTGTCTTTAAATAGCTTGGTTATGTTCTCTGATCATAATAACTCAAAATCATTGTGGTCTTTACTGTGCATAAAATAATAGAAACATATATTTTTTGTCTTGAGGCAGCAGATAGGATAGGAAATCAGTTGTCTTGTCCTTTGATCTTTCAAGTAGAGTTCCAAGTTCTTTTGGTTCTTAATTTTCCTATTGATATTTAATGTACTTTTATTACTCTGAGGTAAAGTGAATTGTATGAAAGAAAGGGCAACACTATGGTTTGAATACGTGCCCCCCCATAAGATTGTGCTTCTTTATATAAAGATTTATTCTTTTTCTAATGATGCTACTGAGAGAGGTTGGAGCCTAGTGGAAGGACGTTAGATAGATCACTGGAGGAGAGTTCTGAAGGTGGATACTAAGAATGTGGGACCTTCTTGTCTCTTAGGCTAAATGTCTGCTCTGGGGGGAACCCCCCCCCATCACATGTTCCTACAGGCATTGAGCTTTTATGGGTCCAACCCAATGGTGCTAAGTGAAACTGACCTAGAACCTCAGACAATGGAAGCCCAAACCACTCTTTTCTTCTTTGTTTATTTCATCACTATGATATAAAGTTAATCAGTGCAAAGGTTCAATATATGAATTCTCAGAGGATCAATGGTGAGATGTGGGACAACTCTTACAACCTGATCTTTGGCATCCTCCTGTGTTTACCCATCCACTATTTCAATATAGATACATACCTATATTATTGCCTGTGCAGAGAACATAAACTGAAGCCAGTTCTGATGTACAGCAGCCCATAAAGCCTATGTGTGCACACTTCTGACAGGGAACAAAATCATTAGCTCTTAGGGCTCTTGATCTGAAGGACTTGCACATTCAGTGAGTAGAGTCAGTATCCTGTGGTTTGTATGTATTGGTTTGTTCTTGTTAGTAGTTCTTACTTGGGTTGTGTGTCTCAGTCTACTTTCTATAAGTTTACTTTTAAGCTCTCCAAGTTCAACTTTTGTGTTTCATTTGCATTTCCATCACGATCTCATATTTTTCTATTCTTAGCAGAAATGAAACATATTATTCTACTATTCTTAGTGGAAATTAAACTAGCATTGAAGCACACTTGAGTAACGTCAAATTGGTCCTGCATCAATCTTATGAGAGAATATGGAATGTATATGGTTAAGATGGAAATTCTTTCAGAATAAGTGAAGTTAATTTTATAGCCATGTCTTAATAAGTGAGCCCTGAATTTTCCTACTTTATCAGAAGGATTTCTGTGATGTATATTAAAATTCTTAAATTAAAACTCTCATATTAATAACACAGGCTTGCTGTGAGTTCTACTCAGAGAAAGACACAGAGAGAGAGACAGAGAGAGAAACAGAGAGAGAGAGAGAGAGAGAGAGAGAGAGAGAGAGAGAGAGAGGTAGCAAGCAAATGGTTCTTGAATTTTCATATAATAAAGAAAAGAAATAGGAAATATAAAGTTTCAGGCTGAGAAAAACTGCAAGAAGGCTATTGCAAAGACCAGAAATCATTTTCTTAGCTTTATATTTACAAAATAAGTTTCAGTAATCAGTTCTAATTTAAGTATTTTTTTTGTACATTTGAACATTGAAGTGTTTTTTATTATTATGTATATTTCAAATTCAAGAATAAGAAAGGATGATTTCTATATTGTCCCCAACTTTCTATAATTAAGGATGACTCCACACCTCATTTTGATAAGATTGAATTTTTACATAAATACTGTACCACATTACATACTTGTATATTATGATGTATCTTTAAGAAGTAATTGTAAATCTAAAGGGCAAATAAATTCAGTTTCATTGTACAGGACTTTAGGTCTTGGGCTTATCATTGATTGACGTGCATACAAATAAGAATATGACAACCCTTTACCCTCTAATACAACTGGCTGGAAAATCTGCATCTTTCCTTCCAGCCTAAAACTGTTCAAGCAACATATATTATCTGTTCCACATTTACAAAAAACTTTCCTTAAGAACTATGTTTAGAAACCTATGTAGAAAAATAAGCCCTAAATTGTCCTTCCCCAAATGAGTTTAAGGTCTAGTAAAGGAGGAAAAATGTCAACATGCAGATACACACCAAGTTATTTATAGCTCTTTTTCCATTGGATATATCTGATGCTGCAAACAACAAATAGTTACTTGGGTGCACTTAGTCAGGTCTTTTAGATTCTAAATACACGCTTGAATACTAAATTTAATTAATACACCACCACCAGTGACAATGGAATCTGGTAAGATGAACCAATAGCCACACTTCCATTGAGATTCACGTTTAATGAACTTGTTCTAGCTGGATACAAAATAACCTGACCTGCATTGGGAAGGTCAGGTATTTTGTAGTATCTCATAGCTATAGAGACCACAACTGTAATTATAAAATACTATTGTAATTTTGCACCTACGAGGTTAATTTGTATTACAAAAGTAAGTTGAGACCTTGGATATCTCAACCTCATGCGATTTAATGTGCAATCACCGAACAGTATTTTTAGCTTGGTCTTCAGCTAGTCCTCAGGAGGTACTGAAGTGGGTGTAGAATGCATGCTGATGTACTGCCTGGACAGCTGAGGTACCCTCCAGTGGGTTAAGACCATGAACGTGTTATAAAAGCAAAATGAAGGGACCACAAATTTGTATATCACCACAACATTTGTTAAACTCCAGACACCTCCAAGAGATTAATCCTCACCTATCCTTCTGGGACATGTGCAGGTTTATTGCATTTTTACAGGTGGGATAAATAACTAGCTTTGGGTTGGTTGCAGAGTGGAGGAATAAAACAGAACTCTATTTCTTATGCAATAATTTAGCAACTGCCTATTCTAAGCAAGTCATTATATTCTCTCCTGTAAGAGTCCCAAGTTATTTCTTATTTTGAGATCTTATCTTTGGGGATGGGATCTTTCTTCCATGTTGTGCAATCTTGGTCTCACAGCAGGTACATACAGTTCTTGGTAGTTTTACAGTTTCTAATAATTTTGTTTTATAAGCACAGCTGACACTTAATGGCTTTCCATATTCCAGAGTGTTGATTCATGAGTATCTCTATGCATGGGTAAACTGAACACTCTTTTGTGCTTCTGTGCATCCATGTGCTTCTCTCTAACACATTTTCTCACTCGGAACAACAAAGGTACAGTTTTCTGACTTTTACAAATGAGACGTGTTGTAGAATCAGCAAAAACTAGTTTCAACTCCTCTGAGAAACTTGTTATGCAGACATAGTTTATGATGAGCATAAATAATAGCAATACTTTATTTTCTGAGGCATAATGCTAGAGCAAAAGCCATCTGGGCAGGCAAACATTTGTTAGTTGTGTGGAGCGTTCATCAAACTCAGCTTCTACTCAGAGATAATGGATACATAAATAGATTTTTTTTCTTTTACCTGAATGCACCCTAAGGTTTAGACGCAAATACATTTTTGAAAGTATTGGAAAAATAATAATAATTTGTTTCTAAATCTGGATAGCCTGCCAAATTTGCAGCCCATACAAATAGAAAAATCACAACCTTTTGGAAAATTGAATCTGATGCTTTTTAATTTGTTCTCTCAAGTTAGAAAGCTCAGCCACAGATTCTCAGACTTTCTTTTACTGGTTTTCATTAAACTCGGGACATTTTGATTTAGAATAGAGTTTTAATATTCTTTGCTCTCAGGAAAAGAAAGCCGTCTGTCTCCCACCCCACCCCCAAGACAAAGTCATAAATCTAAACATAAGACTGAAATAGTATCAGTAAACCCTTGGAGATATTTGTAACGCCTTAGACACGCTTATCAATAACACAAGCATTTATTAATTGTGCTAATGAGCTTCCTATGCTATAAATAGTAGATTACTAAAAAGCAACAATGAAATGATTCAATAACTCTCAGGGTTTTTGAAGATTAGTCACGTGAAAGGGTTCTGATCATATTTTTGTTCAACATTGCTCCAGAAAGGAAAAAATGGACTTTTTACATGTAAGATGCAAAAGGCTAAGTCTCAAGTCAATATTGGATGGGACTTCTAGCATTGTAGAAACTATCCTCATCTGTGTTAGAAATAAAATAGACATGACTCCTGAGCTTTACAGAGGACACCAATGCCCTGGATACTAGGGACATCTCACCTCAAACATTTTGACAGTGGATAGATAGGTTCTTCCAGTTTAAATTCACACACACACACACACACACACACACACACACACACACACACTGTATATGGGTGTGCCCAAGTGTATCTATGTTCATATTAATGTAGGAGCCCTGGAGTCAGAAAAGCATATTGGAGCCCATGGTACTGGAGGTACAGGTAGTTGTGAGGCACCATGCACGTTCTGTGGGTTCTCTGCATGAGCAGTAAACACTGTTAATCACCGAGCCTCCTAACATCTCCATTTTTGTGTTTGATTTTTATGTTTGTATCTAAAATGTCAGTCTTTTCAATTCTAAGTATGAACATATGCATATAATACTCTTTTTATAATCTATCTTTCCTAAGATCACAGTACATTTGTCAATATTCTTTGCTATTTTTACTATTATATATTCTCAGTCTGTATAAGCCAATCAATGTTATGTTCATTTTAGACATCACAATTTTTTCCCAGCATTGGCAAAATCTATTCCTTAATCTATGAACTTTTGTGGCATGATTTTAATTATATTACTCTACTTAAAAGCATGGCATTCCCCAACAGGGCCTTATGTAACACAGGGTGTATCTTCAGACTCGCTCTGTAGCTGAGGATGACCTTGAACTTCTGATCTTCCTGCCTCTACCTCCCTACTGTTGGGGTTGAAGGTGTATGCCACCATGTCCAGTTTAAATCATGCTGGAGATCAAACCCAAACCCAGGGCTTTATATGTGGTAGGGATTCACTCTACCAACTGTCAGCGGAACCCTGCCTCATCCCTGCTGAAGTTGCTTACATCCTTTTCATTCTGGGACATGAAATATTTCTGTTTTCCCAATATTTTCTCTGACTGCTCCAAACACCAGCCATTTGTTCCCTTCTACTCCCCTTGGTCTTACCATTTAAATTATTTATAGGTGTGAGTAGAGGTAAACTCATTATCTCTTATGACATTTATCTTCCCATGACTTTTATTTTATTTTGAAATTCTCCTAATGCCCACCATAAGATCTATGTCAGAAATCTGCATTTTAAACTTAATTGTCTATTAGTTTTGTTTATATGTGTGCATGAAAGTTATACATACCAAACCTGCTGGGTAGTTTTAAGGTGATGGCTATTCAGTTTTCAACAGAATCTGAAGCAACATATTCCCTGAGCATTTATGGAGCATACATTACATTACTATCAAAGAAAAGATCAGACAATACACATAGTGGCCACTGAATGGAGAAATGGACTGAAGGAGGGACCTGTGTCCATACTTATTTGTCCTGATCGTCTTGGCAGCAAAGCTGCCTGTATTGGGGATAATAGAGTCAAGTTGACTTTAAAATGTCTTTTTCCTTGGTCCATGTTGATGAGCACTATGCCATGGGTTATTAGCCTGCCAAATATTTTGTGTTAGAAAGATATCTCACTTCACATACTTTACATTTTGCAGTGAGAGATTTAAGCTTTATTACATCTGAAAGACCATGAAGCGCATCATCACTTCGACTTTCATATTTTACAATATATTCTAGAAGAAGAGAGATTTCAGTGAATTTGACTCATCAGCTCATTTATTAGGGGATATGATGATGGAACCAGAACCCTGTTATCCCACGTGGCACTAATGAACTCCTTTTGTGAGCTCTCTCATCAGTGAGGGTGATGTCTGAATTGAAATGGATAAGGTTTCTTTCTCTCTAGTTTCCACTGCTGAGTCTGAAGATGTGAGATCTTGTCTTTGCAAGTGACTGACATGCCCTTTGAAGAAAAAGCACGATTCCTTTGATAGTCCCAGAATTTTTATTTCAGTCTCATATACATCTCAGTTTTATTGAGTTTTACTGTATGTTTTAGCATCTCTCTTCTAGAGTAAACAGAGAAATAGAAATAGCAGATATAGCTACGTTCTACATAGAGAAGTTTTAATTTTTAATGCTTTAGCCTTAAAAGATTCTATCATGGAAGTTTTCAGAAATGACTGTCTACACAACACTAAACAATTAGCAATTACCAGCATAACATTAACAGTAACATTATAAATCATAAAATTGAGAGTCTGCCATGGAAACGGACATTAATAATTATAGAAAATGTTATTTAATTATAAATGAAATAAATTCTATCAGGGAAATGTAGATTATATCAAGAGAGCTGTTAATGGGAAGAAATGGCAAATCTGAGAGGGGTGGAGGGAGACAAGGGGATCAGGAACTTTTCTGAAGATGTAACTTCCCAACTGAATATCTGAAAGGCAGACAAGTGAATGGAACTAGAAAATACCATCCTGAGTGAGGTAACTCAGACTCAAAAGGACATGCATGGTATGTACATCACTAATAAGTGGATATTAGCCAAAAAAGTACAGAACACCCAGGATATAATCCTCAGAACTCAAGGTTAATATACTGGATGGCCCAAGTGAAGATGCTTCAATTACACTTGGGAGGGAGAAGAAAACAATCACAGGTTACAGTGGAAGGGACAGACATGGGTGGGAGAAAGTACATGGAGAGGAAAAGGGGAACTTGATCAGATATTAGGGGGGGCAGAATGAAACCCCGAGGGCCAGTAGAAAGAATGAAAACATGCAACCTTGGGAGGTAGGAGGTTGGGGGACCCTCTAGAATGTACCAGAGACCTGGGAGGTGAGAGATTCTCTGGAATCAAAGTGAGGGACCTTAGACGAAATGCCTAATATTGGAGTGAGGGAACTTGTAGAGTCCATTTCCAATAGAAAATCAAGTAGAGAGGTGGGGCTTCCATCCCACAGTCAAAACTGACCCAGAATTGTTTGTATCTGAAAGAATTGCAGGCACAACAATTGATGAGACTGAGGGAAAGGAAATCCAGTGATTGGCTCAAATTAGGATTCATCTCAAGCGGAAGCTCCAAGGTCTGACATTAATACTGATCCTATGATGTGCTTATATATATGAACCTAGCACAGCTGCCCTTGGAGAAGCCCAACAAGCAGCTGAAAGAGTGAGACACATATACTTACACCCAAACAATGGACAGAAGCTGGTGACCTCTGTGGTTGAACTATGGAAAGACTGGAAGAAGTTGTAGAGGAGGGTGACCCCATAGGAAGACCAGCAGTTTCAACTAACCTGGACTCCTGAGATCTCTCAGACACTGAGCCACCAACTAGGCAGCCTACAGTAGCTGGTACAAGCTTCCTGACACATATACACCAGAGAACTGATTGGTCTGGCCTAAGTGAGAGAACACACACCTAACCCTCTATCAACTTGAGGTCTCAGGGACTGGGGAGGCCTAGAAGAAGGGGCTGGGGTGGATAAATTCTCTTGGAGATGGGGGGAGGAGAAATGGGATGAAGACTTGTTGGAGGGTGGAATGGGAGTGAGATAATGACTGGGCTTTCATAAAAGATTAAAGCTAACTAAAAGAAGAAGAAGAAGAAGTGATAGGCGAGATAAGCTGAGGTTGAGTCTAGGCCAGGCTTTTGCTTACAGTGAATAGCATGTGTGGGGGCAGCAGAATATGTAGCTCTTTGGAGAAATGAAACAAGGGTCAGACATGAGCATAAGAGAAGGAGGAAGAGGAGATTGTGGAAGCAACAAGCCTGAAAACCCTGGTCAGTAGAAATAAGGAATTAGAGCTTTATTGTAAAAATAGTGAGAGGAGCTGCTCTTATGAGATTGTCACACGTGAAGATTGCTTTCCATGAAAGGAGGGTAGATTCTAGAAGGTTTAGCAATAGTTCCACAGGGATCATACGTAGTGTTTAGGGCAGGACTGTGATAGAAGAGATAGAGAGATAAGAGACCCTGGGAGGTATTAAGGAGCCAGAACGTGGTGACCAATTTGAAACAGAAAGAGCAGAACTGTCCTTCAAGGTTCATGATGTAGACAAGTATGTAGATAATGCTGTTATCTTTTAGAGGGAATTGGGAGATGGGATTCAGAATTTTGAGTTTGGGTGTAGGCAGGTTGAGTTTGAGATGCCTGAGGTGGGCATGGAGGGACAGTATTCTAGCAGGAAGCTGAGGATGTGATCTTAACAGGATGGAGAGATTGTGTTACTGTGGTTGTTTTGGTTTTTTTTTTTTTCTCTACAGAGAAAAATAGATCAAAATCAGCATGTCTTTGAAAGTCCTAGGGAGAAGAACACAGACAAAAGCCGCAAAACCCACCATATACAAAACCAGCTTCAGAAGCATCGATGAATATGGAATTCAGCAAGGTCTTGTAAACACAAGCCAGGTTAAGACACATCCCATAGCCAAGTGTCTTAGCTCCTTTTCAATATTTCAGCACTTTCCCCAGGTTCCTTCTCAACACTGCTACTTCATCTCTTTCATTTCTTTCCATAACCTTTTATCTTCGCCTTTGCTGCTGTCCCCCACCTCATCTCCCACAAAGGAGCCTTTATTTCTGTGTGCAAGTTCAGTTGGCTTATGCTTCCTGTCATTCAGAATGACACGCTGCAGCAAGACGAAGATCTCTTTGAGAAGTTACCTGCCTGGGATGATGGGGTGAGCAAAGAGAGGGAGGATATAAATAATAGACAAACATTTTCCTGTAAGTAACCATGCTGGTGGCATATTCATGAGAACACAAGTTGTTAAGAGTACAGTTCAGAAATTGAAAAATGAAGAGAAGAAGGCAAAGGTATTACATGAGCTGTGGTCTACTAACCAGTCAGGATACTTGAAAAACCCATGAACCAAGTGTTAAAGGCTCATGAAGAATCCAATGATCAATCCATCAAACCCATTGAAGGCCTCTTTGCATATTTTAAAATGGGAATACTTAAATTTGTTTCTAATATCTACTTCTAATACTTTCTGCCAATGGTAGATTGTCAGTCCCCAACCTTGCAGTATTTTTTGCAGTGACCGTTTGTTTGTTTGTTTGTTTGTTTTGTTTTTGTTTAGACAAACCAACACAGCTTTTTATTGTTTTGTTTTTCTTTTTTTTATTATTATTTATTTATTTAATGTGTATGAGTACACTGTAGCTGTACAGATGGCTGTGAGCCATCATGTGGCTGCTGGGAACTGAACTCAAGATGACCCCGCTTGCTCCAGGGTAATACACTGTATCTGTCTTCAGACACACCAGAAGAGGGCGTCAGATCTCATTACCGGTGGTTGTGAGCCACCATGTGGTTGCTGGGATTTGAACTCAGGACCTTCGGCAGAGCAGTCAGTGCTCTTAACCACTGAGCCATCTCACCAGCCCTACTGTTTCGTTTTCCACTTGTGCAGTGTGGAGGACGGTCATCTGAATAGATGAGCCTTGCTCTGTGTGTGGAGGGATGCTGAGATGAGGGGAGGTAGTTAGATTTTAACGTGTTAAGCTCAGAGGTGGTCCCACAACAACACTTAGTTGCTCAACAGACAACTAGGTAAAGGAGTTGGGCCTTCAATAGATGTCAGAAGTGTCCAGTTGGTTGAGAAATTATTGTTTCTAAAGAGAAAGAAACATTTTAAATGACAAGGCCAAGTAAGTTTGGCATAACTGTTTCAAATAGTTTAGTGCTTCAGAAAAGGGGAGGAAGGACAATTAAATGACTTGAATTGGAAGGAACGTTTGTCACACTACCTTTGTATTTTCTTTTAAATGACACATTCAGAGTTTCCTTATGAGTCAGTCTATCCTGGTTCCTTAACCATTTTTCTACATATTGCCTTCAGTTATACAAGAGGGGAACACTAATGGGTGGCTACATCCTTTATCTTGATATGTCTTCACTAACTCAGTAGATTGTCTGGCCTTCCTCTTTGTTTCTATATCTTAGCAATGAGTTCTAGTAGTTTCAACAGAGAAAACCGCAAATGAGCTGAAATGCTGACTGAGACACAGGAGTGGGCAGGGGGGATATGCCTACTTATTCATTAGGTTGTTTTTTTTTTTTTTTTTTTTTTTTTTTTTTATACATTATGACTTCTATACTTAGCTGGAAAAGGAAACTGAAAACAATACATTCTTTCCTCTAAACAGTAATCCTACCTCAGCATATTGCTCCACCTGTGGGCTTTGTAGAATGGCTGAACACTTAAATTTCTTCCTGGGGGGCAATTGCTAAGACTTCCCCTAAGCTCACCATGGGGTCTTGCTTGGAAGTCATGATCAGATTAGAAATGTGTGGGTTATTTGAGCAAGGCCAATCAGGGTTCCTTTTCTTATGCTCTTTTGGGCTTCCTTAAACTCTGAACTAAGCATTCCTCAGATAGGGCCACAGCCAGTAGTGAGCCATTCCTCTGCTTGGGAAAGGCAGAGCTGAAGAGCAAGAGGAATGGAAGAGAGCTCGATGTAGGCTGGCTGCCCTTTTCACGGATGCTTTTAGCTCCTGCCCAGAGAGAAGAGGCGCTGTAAATCAAACTTCTCTCGCCGATAAAATTATGACAGTTTGCCTCTTGATGCACATCCTGCTTTATCACGATAAAGAAACACGTAGCTTAGATGTGGAAGTAGCACATGACTCATCAGGCGTTTTTTGCAGTTGATCAACTCCACCAGAAGGATAGGCAGCTCCATTGAGCTGTGGCTGTTTAAAGGCTGTGAAATGTGGCCAGTGGCACCGAGGCAGCTGATGGTAAATCAGCTTTCATTTTCCTTCTGGGAGTATAAAATCAACCTTGTCGTTATCAGGAAGAGAAATGAAATCTCTAAGTATTTCTCAATGTTTTGTCATCTCTTCCTGTCGAGGTGATTTAACATAAAATTTCCTCAAAGTAGGAAGTGCCGGTATTATTTCATTTCATCTCAAAGATAAACTTCATAGTTTTCTTCTATAAATTACGTGAAAAGCCTCCAATTTGCAGTTGGGGAGGTAGCTTAAGATCAATGGTGTTTTGAAGTAAAATATTATTAGTAAAAATGTGCTTTGTGTTTTGTCCCCTGCCAGTACCTTGGCAGTCTCTGAAAACAATGATATCCTGGCATTTGTAGAAACATAGCAGAAGGGCTAAGAGAAGTTGCTTATGAATGCTTTAAGTTAACTTGGATGCCAAGGGATTTGTTTACTGGCCTTTTGACTATATATTTCTTGTATGACCTGCATTTACCTATTTTCACTCTTTAAACCCCTCTCTGCTTTTTATCTTTTCTTCTGTTCTCTTTAGTTGATAGTAAGACTCTGCAGGCAGTTGTAAAATTTCTATCACCTGTAAGATCTAAAATACTATTTCAAAGAAACAAAACACTTTTTATTCTTTTTTTTTTTATTATTCAGGTATGAATAATGCATGATCACTGCGGAGAACAGGGCAACATCAACAACCATATCAGATGAGCCCGTTGCTCAGATGGAGCCAGCGCTGAGGTCCCTGTAGGTGTCTCTGCGGACTTGATACATGATCATATTTTATTTAACTTTGGATCATTCACTTTCCATGGCAGAGTATTAAAGAATGTGGTCTGGCAAATTTCGGTTCTTTGGTCTCAGGGGCCAAGGTGAATACTCAAATGAGTTTACGTGAACGTTCCATTCAGTGTTTGATTACAGAAAGCCTTTCTATTTCTCTCCCATTGCACTAGTCACAGAAGAGGGCCGACT
>JADRCD010193222.1:831-13235 GCA_019843815.1 Montemys delectorum | reverse complement strand
GATTTTGAGGCAGGGTTTTCTTGTTCTTGTGCTGCAGAGCATCTGGGACCTTCTAGCTTGTTCTCCTGTTTCTGCTTCCCTTTGCATACAGCAATGCTTCAGTTACATATGCATACCACCATATCTACACAGTATGTCTAAACAGGAGTCCAGGAATAAAATTCCGACAAGTACTCTTACACGGAGCTATGTCTGGCAATATATGAACTTTAAGTAATATTATTGTACACTGCATATAAATGATTTCTCTTATACCAAATGTAAAGACTATACCGAAGGAAAGATTTTTTTTTAAGATTTATTTATTTATTTATTTATTTTACGTATGTGAGTACACTGTAGCTGTACAGATGGTTGGGAGCCTTCATGTGGTTGTTGGGAATTGAATTTTTTTAGGACTTCTGCTCACTCTGGTCAACTGTGCTCTCTCATTCTCTGCTTGCTCTGGCCTAAAGATTTATTTATTATTATGCATAAGTACACTGTAGCTGACTTCAGATGCACCAGAATAGGGCATCAGATCTCATTACGGGCAGTTGTGAGCCATCATGTGGTTGCTGGGATTTCAACTCAGGTCCTTCGGAAGAGCAGTCAGTGCTCCTACCCACTGAGCCATCTCGCCAGCCTGGAAAGATGTTTTAAACTTCACAAATGAAACCATGCTTGAATATACTAGAAAGTTTGCTATATTTTGTTAGCTAACTAGTCATTTTGTATAAAGTAATTCTAATTGTCCTAAAATTTTAAATACCATTTAGAGGCTTGGTATAACAATTCTAAAAGTTCACGAAAAATCATTTGAAACCAAGGGAAACAGCAACCTACATTTAAATACGACATACTTTTCCAGATTTTAATGTGCTACTCATTTGGATTAATTAAGCCTCTATAACTGATCATACCAAAATTATAAGCATAAAGCAAGCATGTCTTTTTCTCTCATGGCATTTGTATTTCAAAAACTTGAGCAGATTGAAGCAACAAATTGAGCTGAGAAAGTTGAGGCCTCAGGGAGGCTACTCTGAATCTCATCATGTTTAGCAACTGAAAGCTCATTGACCGCACATGGTGCTTTATGTCGGCTGTCTCCAGGAACATTAGTAGAGCAATAATTATGGATGATCTCTTATTCTGTCCTGGGATTCCTTACAAGTGTCACAGAAGAAGAATAGACAGTCAAGAGATATTTCCTGTTTTTTCAAGTTGCCAAGCATCATCACCTAGCTATACTATATTCTTTAGGCAGTTGAATGAGTTTAACTGTCCAGACTCAGCAGGATAGAACACAAACCCTTCCTCTACACAGAGGTTTTATAACAACACAAACAGTATATGAAATGTGAAAAGTGTGATACATTGTGTCCAAAGAGTATGCATTTGGAGCCATCAATATCCAAACAACACCAATTCCTTTTTCAGTCAAAGTCCAAGTTCTTCCCATTACACAATATTGAGAGGTATGCCAGGACTCAGCCTCTTATGCTCTGAGTTATTGCTTTGTATGAGGTTATTTAACTGAAGGCAGGCATGCAAAACATCTGGGAATTGTAAAGGTTTCTAACAGAAAATGGCTAAAAGTTCATTGGAAACAAAACCAAAGATGAATCTAAGGTGTCTTGTGCAGAACTGCATGGAGAACCATATAACTTCATGGAAGGCTTGGTTGAAAACATATGTAAGTAAAATTATATTCTGCCATAGAGCATACCAGGGAAAGACAGTAAAGCTCTTTGAAACAGCTCTAACCAAAATCTAGGCTATTATACATATGAATTATAATGATTAATTTAACCAGTATATTTAGTTTTCTTCCCTTATAGAAACATACTGGTTTACTTACAAAGATCAGGAACTTTAATGTTAATATATTGCCTTTCTCCAGGATATAAGTGTCAAATTACAAAGTAGTTTATCTTTGAATTATGTCTGGTACAAATTTTAATGTAAAAATGTTATTTGAGTTGCTAATGAAATTAATTAAAAAACAAATTTTAAATGAAACTTCTTTGATATTAAGACAGAATTGTTAATAGTTTCTGAAATAGGTATATATTATCTATTTAATTGAAAAAGCTATAATTCCAGGGAGAAAACCAGGAAAATGGATAACATTTGAAATGTAATTAAATAAAGTATCCAATAACAAAATTTTAAAAAAGCTATAAAGATCATCTAATCTATATCTACTATATCTTTGTCACCTATATAACATATATGATATATATGATATATGTATATATGTATATGTACATATATATATTACTGCTACTATGCTTATACAAAGTGGCATTTTCAGCTTATATTATAAAATCAAAATATCTTTCAAATAGAAATAACAACACCAACAACAAAATCCTGGTAATGTTCTCATTCTTTTTTTAAAAAAAAAATATCTAGTAAAGATGTAATTCTTTACAAAAAAATAAGCAAGCAGATGCAACTCATTTAATATGCAAATACACTTTCATTTTAATAAATAATAAAATTACATATGTATCAAAGAATTGCTTTATAAGGACATTGTTGTGATTTGTTTATCACAGTTAATGTTTATCCTATATCCCTGTATACTTATGGTGACATGAAAACTATTTGGCATGATAGGACCACAGTGAAGTATGGATACAAAGAGATATCTGTTGGAGTTTCTGCAGAAAAGTAACAATACACAGTTCTGTGCGTTCTGAAGATCTACTAAATTGAAAGAGATGTGAATATACTGCCCACATCCCTCACTGTGCAGATGCAACCAAATCGTTATACCCTAACACAATAATGAGAAAGAGCAGAGAGACATAAGTTCTCCTGTTTTACAGACGTTCAAAAACTCAACTAGGCGTGTGTTGTGGCTGATTACTGGGTAGGATCCCATCCTATTTCTGAGGAATGATTTTCCACAGCTGTTTAGGTACAGACTGAGGCTTTAGATTTCTCTGACTCATCCTTCTATCTCCAAATAGCCAACATTCATATACAACTACGGAAATTTACTGATTGCTTGTCTGTTTTTCATACATAGTGTCGAGAGAATTATTCTAAGTATTTAAGCCACTCTCTGATCTGTCTGTACTTTGGTATACAAATTTTTATAGATTTCATATGATAGATAAGGTGACATATTGCCTTAGGAAAACCATATGAATGTGTAGACATACTATGCTCTCCTTCATCTGGACAAAATACAAAATAAATGGTATAAGACACCATTATGATTTTAGAGGCATTGAGTTTTCTGGTTTGTTTCTTTGTGTCTTTCTTTGAGGGGTAACAGGAATTTCTGACACTGTAGCAAAGGCTTCTACAGTTGTACCTTAGTTTGATGATTATATTATACTTTCCAATCTCGCTCTTCTTGTAATATTAGCTTAGAAGTCATTTCTGAGTCTTACCTCCTACCATTTGATCATAAATAGTTGACTCATATTCTTTCTTCACATGTCCACGTATCTTCCCATTAAGAACTATATTTTTTTAACTTTCTAGCAATCAAACTACCATTTTGTAACAATAAGATTTAATTTGTCATGGAACTTGCTCTCTTACACATCCATAACCTAACAGTATCTGTGGACAAAAGACTTTAGACAGAGTGCTAAACATGAGATTGTCTTCCATTCCCTTATGCCACTTTGTCATTTTTAAATTGAAGAATTGATATTATAGTTTATTGAAGATTTGCTCACTTAGCCTCTGGAAGTTAACAACAGCTACTTATTGAACAGACTCTCCAAAGTTATTTGGATTGTATATAGACTTCACACACAACTTATGCTTCTACAATATGGTGGCTAGTTGTTCTGGGAAATAGAAACATCCAGGAGTTATATTGTATTTTATTTATTTTATTTTTTCAATATGACAAAAATTTAAAATATAAAATGATTGTAATATAATCAATAACATTAAATATATAATTTTAAAAGTATGATTGTCCAAAATAACAATATAGGAAGGAGTATGTCACAATGAAAAATTAATGTCAGCAGAAGGCTGAAGAAGATGGTTGTGTTATATCTCATTTAGGCATCAGATTTCTGAATATTGGTGCTTAAGTTACTTTCTATTTATGGTCACCACTGAATTCTTGTCCATGGTATGTAGTTCTAAGACTTAAGATGGATCCTTCCTATTAAGTTAGTATTCTCTGTCAATACCATTATAGATATACCAGAGATGAGATTTTATTGTGATGTTAAAGTGAATTTAACAATGTGATGTAGTCATGACTTTGATGTTGTAATTCATATGACTGGAATGGAAAATGAACTTACCATTTCCAAGGTTCCTGATGTTACAAATAATCAAACACACAAAGAAATTTTAACTCAAATGTTGTAAGGAATATTTGTACTTGGAATACCAGTGACCATAGCCTGAGAATACAGGTTACTTCAAATACTGTCTTCAGATATAATATTGCTTTTACCTTATTTTTTTAATACTAACAGAATGAATTAATATACAAGTCAAGACTGTTTAAAATTATGTCACAGGAACAATTATGTAGTCAAGTTACAACAAACCTAGTAAATCTATCTACAGTAAATTGTGGGACATTATCCTATATTATCTTGACCTTTGGATTGATAGATACTACCACCAAATTGGACATTGTGAAAGTATCTGACATCTGGAAGTCATGACTGCACAACATTGTAAATTTTACTAGAACTTAACATAGAGAGATGAGTTATAGTTGGCTGATTTAAAAGCTAAAAGAACTTGAGATAATTTAGTCCTTGACATAAAACACTCTAAAGTTACAAAACACAGAATATAAAACCACTCACTCAGGCTTCTGAGATGTGTCACAGATGAGAAAGACTTTAAACTGACAAACTTTGTTCACAGTACTCAAACTCTAAATGTAACATGATTTATTCTAAAAGCTGTTTATTTCCCCTGAACTCTATTTCTTTTTTTATTAGATATTTTCTTTACTTACATTTCAAATGTTATCCCCTTTTCTTGTTTCCCCTCTGAAAGAAAAAAAACCTATCCCCCACCCCACCAACCCACTCTCTCCTGGCCCTGACATTCCCCTACACTGGGGCATAGAGATTTCACAGGACGAAGGGCCTGTCATCCCATTGGTGCCCCACAAGGTCATCCTATGCTACATATGCAGCTGGAGCCATGAGTCCAAACACATGGAAGTTGGTCGCTTAGTCCCTGGGAGCTCTGGGGATAATGGGTAGTTCATATTGTTGTTCCTCTCATGGGGATGCAAGCTTCAGCTCTTGGGTCCTTTCACTAGTTCCTCCATGAAGGGCTCTGTGATCAGTTCAATGATTGGCTGTGAGCATCCGTCTCTGTATTTGTCAGACACTGGTACAGCCTCTCAGGAGAACGCTATAACAGGCTTCTGTCAGCGAGCACTTGTTGGCATCCACAATAGTGTCTGGGTTTGGTGACTATATATGGGATGGATCCCCAGGTAGGGCAGACTCTGGATGGTCATTCCATAAGTCGCTGCTCCACACATTGTCTCTGTAATTCCTACCATGAGTATTTTGTTCCCCATTCTAAGAAGGACCTAAGCATCCACACTTTGCTCTTCCTGCTTCTTGAACTTCATGTAGTCTCTGAATTTTGTCTTGGATATTCTGAGCTTCGGGCTAATATCCACTTATCAGTGAGTGCATACCATGTGTGTTCTTTTGTGATTTGGGTTACATCATTCCGGATGATATTTTCTAGTTCTATCCATTTGCCTATGAATTTCATAAAGTCATTGATTTTAATAGCTGAGCTGTACTTTATTATGTAAATGTACCACATATTTTGTATCCATTCCTCTGTTGAGGGACATCTGGGTTCTTTCCTGCCTTTGGCTATTATAAAGAAGTCTGTTATGAATATAGTGGAGCATGTGTTCTCATTACACATTGCAGAATCTTCTGGGTATATGCCCAGGAGTTGTATAGCTGGGTCTTCAGGTAGTACTATATCCAATTTTCTGAAGAACTGTCAAACTGATTTTCAGAGTGGGTGTATCAGCTTTTGATCCCACCAGCAATGGAGAAGTGTTCCTCTTTCTCCACATCATTGCCAGCATCTGCTGTCACCTGAATTTTTGATCTTAGCCTTTAGGACTGGTGTGAGATGGAATCTCAGGGTTGTTTTGATTTGCATTTCCCTGGTGACTAAGGATGCTGAACATTTCTTGAGGTGCTTATCAACCATTCAGTATGAAAATTCTTTGTTTAGCTCTGTAACCCATTTTTAAGAGTGTTATTTGTTTCTTTGGATTCTAACTTCTTGAGTTCTTTGTATATATTGGATATTAGCCCTCTATAGTATGTATGATTGGTAAAGATCTTTTCACAATCTGTTGGTTGCTATTGTGTTCTATTGACAGTGTCCTTTGCCTTACAGAAGCTTTGGTAGTTGATGAGGTCCCATTTGTCAATTCTTGATCTTAGAGCATAAGCTATTGGTGTTCAGCTCAGGAAAATTTCCCCTGTGCCTATGTGTTCCAGGCTCTTCCCCACTTCATTTTCTATTAGCTTCAGTGTATCTGGTTTTATGTGGAGGTCCTTGATCCACTTGGATTTGAGGTTTGTACAAGGAGATAAGAATGGATGTATTTGCATTCTTCTACTTGCTAACTGCCAGTTGATCAAGGACCATTTGTTGAAAATGCTGTCTTTTTTCCACTGGATGGTTTTAGCTCCTTTGTCAAAGATCAAGTGACTATAGGTGTGTGGGTTCATTTCTGGGTCTTCAATTCTATTCCACTGATCCACCCGGCTGTCACTGTACCAACACCCTGCATTTTTTTTTATCACAATTGCTTTATAGTACAGCTTAAGGTTAGGGATGGTGATTCCACCAGAAGTTCTTTTATTTTCGAGAATAGTTTTCTCTATTCTAGGTTCTCTATTCCAGATGAATTTGTAAATTCTCTTTCTCTCTCTCAGAAGAATTGAGTTGGAATTTTGATGGGGATTGCATTGAATCTATAGATTGCTTTGGGCAAGATGGCCATTCTTACTATATTAATCCTGCCAATCCATGAGCATGGGAGATCTTTCCATCTTCTGAGATCTTCGATTTCTTTATTCAGAGACTTGAACTTCTTGTCATACAGATCTTTCATTTGCTTAGTTAGAGTCACACCAAGGTATTTTATATTATTTGTGACTAGTGTGAAACGTGTTGTTTCCCTAATTTTATTTTCAGCCTGTTTATTCTTTGTGTAGAAGAAGGCCACTATTTTGTTTGAATTAACTTTATATCCTGCTACTTTGCTGAAGTTGTTTATGAGAATTAGGAGTTCTCTGGTGCAATTTTTGGGGACACTTAAGTATACTATCATATCATGAGAAAATACTGATGTTTTGACTTCTTTCTTTCCAATTTGTATCATTTTGATCTCCTTTTGTTAACTAATTCCGCTGGCTAGAATTTCAAGTACAATATTGAATAGGTAGGGAGAGAGTGAGCAGGCTTGTCTAGTTCCTGATTTTAGTGGGGTTGCTTGAAGGTTCTCTCCAATAAGTTTGATATTGGCTACTGATTTGCTGTATACTGCCTTTAATATGTTTAGGTATGAGTCTTGCATTGCTGATCTTTCCAAGGCTTTTATCATGAAAGGGTGTTGGATTTTGTCAAATGCTTTCTCAGGATTTAATTAAATGATCAAATGTTTTGTTTTCCTTGATTTTGTTTATATAGTGGATTACATTGATGGAGTTCCATATGTTGAACAATCCCTGCATCCCTGGGATGAAGCCTACTTGATCATGATGGATGATCATTTTGATGTATTCTTGGATTTGGTTTGCGAAAATTTCACTGAGCATTTTTACACTGATAATCATAGGGAAATTGTTCTGAAATACTCTTTCTTTGTTGAGTCTTTGTATAGTTTATGTATCAGAGTAGTAGTTGTGGCTTCATAGAAGGAATTGGGTACAGTAATTTCTGTATCTATTTTACAGTAAAGTTTGAGGAGTATTGGTATTATGACTTCTTTGAAGGTCTGATAGAACTCTGCACTAAACCCATCTGGTCATGGTTCTTTTTTTTTTTTTTTTTTGGTTTGGAGACTATTAATGACTGTTTCTTTTTATTTAGGGGATATGGGCCTGTTTAGACCATTTATCTGATTCTCATATGACTTTGGTACCTCATATATCTCTAGAAAATTTTCAGTTTCATCCAGATTTTCCAGTTTTGTTGAGTACAGGCTTTTGTAGTAGGATCCGAAGATTTTTTGGATTTCCTCAATTTCTGTTGTTATGTCACCCTTTTCATTTCTGATTTTGTTAATTAGTATACTGTCTCTGTGCCCTCTAGTTAGTCTGGCTAAGGGTTTATCTATTTTGCTGATTTTCTCAAAGAACCAGCTCCTGGTTTGGTTGATTCTTTGTATAGTTCTTTTTGTTTCCACTTGGTTGATTTCAGCCCTGAGTTTGATTATGTCCTGCTTTTTTTTTTTCTAGAGCTTTCAGATATGCTATTAAGCTGCTAGCATATGCTGCCTCCAGTTTATTTTTTGAGGCACTCAGAACTATGACTTTTTCTCTTGGGACTGCTTTCATTGTGATCCATAACTTTCATTATGTTATGGGTTCATTTTCATTAAACTCAAAATAGTTTTTAATTTCTTTATTTCTTCCTTGATCAAATTATTATTTGAGTATTCTGTTGTTCAGTTTCCACATGTATGTAAGCTTTCTATTGTTTATGTTGTTATTGAAGACCAGCCCTACTCCTTGGTGATCTGATAGGATGTATGAAATTATTTCAATCTTCTTGTAGCTGTTGAAGTCTACTTTGTGACTGAGTATATGTTCAGTTTTGGAGAAGGTACCATGAGATGCTAAGAAGAAGGTATATTTTTTGTTTTAGGATAAAATGTTTTATAGATATCTGATAAATCCATTTGTTTCATAACTTCTTTTAGTTTCACTGTGTCTTTGTTTAGTTTCTGTTTCCATGATCTGTCCATTACTGAGAGTGGGGTGTTGAAGTCTCCCACTATTATTGTGTATAGTACAATGTGTGCTTTGAGCTTTTGTAAGGTTTCTTTTATGAATGTAAGAACCCTTGCATTTGGAGCATAGAGGTTCATAACTGAGAGTTCATCTTGGTAGACTTTTCCTCTGATGAGTATGAAGTATCCCTCCTTATCTTTTTGATAACTTTTGGTTGAAAGTCGATTTTATTCTATATTAGAATGGCTACTCCAGCTTGTTTCTTGGGATCATTTACTTAGAGAATTGTTTTCCAGCCTTTTACTCTGAAGTAGTGTCTGTCTTTGTCACTGAAGTTGGTTTTCTGTATGCAGCAAAAGGTTGGGTCATGTTTATGTATCCCAGTCTGTTAGTCTATGTCTTTTTATTGGGGAATTGAGCCCATTGATATTAAAAGATAGTAAGGAAAAAAGATTGTTGCTTCCTGTTATTTTTGTTGTTAGTGGTGGAATTATGTTTTGTTTTGTTTTGTTTTTTTTTTGTGGCTATCTTCTTTTTGGTTTGTTAAAAGAAGGTTATATTCTTGTTTTGTTTTTTTGTTTTTTTTTTTTTATTTCCTAGGGTGTAGTTTCCCTCCTTGTGTTGTAGTTTTCCATTTATTATCCTCTAAAGGGCTGGATTTGTGGATAGATATTGTGTAAATTTCTTTTTGTCATAGCATATCTTGGTTTCTCAATCTATGGTTATTGAGAGTTTTGCTGGGTATAGTTTTCTCTTAGGGTCTGAATGATGTCTGCCCATAATTTCTGGCTTTCATAGTCTCTAGCAAGAAGTCTAGTGTAATGCTAATAAGTCTCTCTTTATATGTTCCTTGACCATTTTCCTTTACTGCTTTTAATATTCTTTCTTTGTTTGTTCATTTGGTGTTTTGATTATTATGTGACTGAAGGAATTGCTTTTTTGATCCAATCTATTTGGTGTTCTGTAGGTTTCTTGTATGTTCATGGACATCTCTTTCTTTAGGATAGGGAAGTTTTCTTCTATAATTTTGTTGAAGATATTTACTGGCCCTTTAATTTGGGAATCTTTGCTTTCTTCTATACCTATTATCCTTAGGTTTGGATATCTCAATGTGTCCTGGATTTCCTAGATGCTTTGAGTTAGAATCTTTTTGCATCTTGCATTTTCTTTGATTGTTATGTCAATGTTTTCTATGGTATCTTCTGCACCTGAGATTCTTTCTTCTGTTCCTTGTATTCTTTTGGTGATGCTCTCATCTATTGCTCCTGATCTCTTTCCTAGGTTTTCTATCTCCAGAGTTATCTCTTTTTTATTTCTTTTTATTTCTACTTCCATTTTTAGATCCTGGATGGTTTTGTTCAATTCTTTCACCTGTTTGGTTGTGTTTTCATGTAATAATTTAAGGGATTTTTGTGTTTCCTCTTTAATGGCTTCTACCTGTTTACATGTGCTCTCCTGTATTTCTCTAAGGGAGTTATTTATGTCCTTCTTAGAATTCTCTATCAGCGTCATGAGAATGATTTAAATTCACATCTTGCTTTTCTATTGTGTTGGGATATACAGGATTTGCTGTGTTGGGAGAACCCAGTTCTGATGATGCCAAGTAGTCTTGGCTTCTGTTAGTAAGATTCTTGTGTTTGCCTTGCACCATCTAGTTATCTCTTTTGTTAGATGTTCTTGCCCTCTCTGGCTAGAGCTTCTTCCTCTGGTGGCTCTGTAATCCTGTGTCAGCACTCTTGGGGGACCAGCTCTCTCCTGGCGAAACTCAGGAACAGCCCAAGCTCTGGATGCAGATGGTGACCAGGAGGATCCTGTCCCAGCTGGTCCACTGTTCTTGTACCCCATGTGCT
Source organism: Montemys delectorum (assembly GCA_019843815.1). NCBI lineage: Eukaryota > Metazoa > Chordata > Mammalia > Rodentia > Muridae > Montemys > Montemys delectorum. Next base: position 2,440 of record JADRCD010193222.1, on the reverse strand, counting down.
CCTTGCAGAATCACTCCAGACAGTTATTGGAGAGAAAGTGGCTATCTTACCTCCAAGCACAAGAGTGAAAGCACTCCTGGGAGACCAGCTCTCTCCTAGCTGAAATTGTGCATAGAGGGAACAGCCTCACCTCTGGAGTGCATATGGCAACCAGAAGGATCCTGACCCAGCTGCTCCACTGTTCCTATATTCTGTGCACTCCTGGCCTGCACCTCTCCACACAGTTATTGCAGAGAAAGTGGCTATCTTACCTCCGAGCCTGAGAGAGAAAGCACTCGTCGGAGATCTCACCTGTAGAGAATTGTGCTCAGACAGCTGTGGAACAGCCTCAGCTGGTGGGTGAAGATGGTGTACCACCCACACATTTTATTACTATGTACTACCTTTGATTCTAATACAGTATACAGAATAAAATTTACCCATTTTTCTGAATGAAGCTACATTTATGCTTTACCTAGTTATATATATGGTGAGAGGAAAAACTTCACTGTTTTATAGAAAATTTTTGAGGGGGACTATAATATAGTTGTAACATTTTACCAGTCCCTTCCCTTTCCTCCCTTCAAACACTTGCATTAGCTCTCTTTGATATCTTTCAAACTCATGGCTTCTTCTTTTCACTAAACATTAGTGTATGCAGATATATATAAGAATATATACATAAAATCCTAATTATACCTTGTTCAGTCTCTATAAAACTACACACACTTGCAAGTGCTATCTCTCTCACACACATATATACACAAACACAAACACATGCACACACAAGCAAACAACATATCAATATTAATGGCATAGAATGTGAATTAAGATTCTTTGGAAAATGGAATAGCTTTAGAAAATACAAAAAGTTGGTTGTAGGAGATTCCGTAATTAATCCTAATACTAATGAAACTCAGGTGGGAGGATAACTTATTTAGATCCAGCTGGGATTTTATAGACCACCTGGAAAAGAAAAAAATCATAAATAAAGCAAGGCACATAAATAAGAAAGAAACACTAAGAACAAAATAATCGCAAGTAAAATAATAAATCCAAGAAGTGGAAAAATTCCAAAACTGTATGAGAAAGAATATACAAGAATGTCAAATTATGCATTAAATAATATTCTTTACTCCATTCATACACAAGACTTAGTAGTAATGTGTGAAGACATTGAATTCACATCACCATTTCAAGTTAGTTTTGAGTAAATTACAAAATTTATAATTATTTACATTAAAGGTATATGCACAAGATAAACTTTTCATTTGAAATGACACACACTGAAAATTTACTTGTACACATGAAAACCTTTCTTGTTTAATTTTTAGCCATAATGTATTATAACAAATCCATATATATCAATGAAACAAAATTTTAGACATGTATTTCTTAGATTTTCATCTTGACATAATTTAGAGTCACCTGAAAAAAAAATGCAACCTCAAATGAAGAATTGCCTCCACCAGATTGCATGTTTTTAGAGTAGTTTTAATTACATTGCTACATAGGAGAAGGCTCATCTCACCCATGGTCAATGCCAACCCAAGATAGTGGGGTGTGAACTACACACACTCACAGACACACACACACACACACACACACACACACACACACACACACACAC
>JADRCD010193221.1:9177-20287 GCA_019843815.1 Montemys delectorum | reverse complement strand
ACCAGCATCAATAGTCCCAGTAATGCAAAGTTCTCTCTTTAGTAGTTCTGGTATCTTGTTAATCACAGCTGATACTTCAGCCCCAGCTAACCAGAACCACAGAATCTTCACAATCAAAACAACATGGCCCTGATAAGGGTCTTTAATCTTCCCTCTGAAATTTCACAAGCCAGGCCTCCATCTTCTGCACTGTTCTCAACATGATCTTCCAAGCTCCCACAGACATTCCACAGAGTTCTTAACAGTGGCTCTTCTAGCTCAAAGTTCCAAAGTCCTTCCACAGTCCTCCCCAAAACATGGTCAGGTTGTCACAGGAATACCCCACTATGCTGGTACCAATTTGTCTTAGTCAGGGTTTCTATTCCTGCACAAACATCATGACCAAGAAGCAAGTTGGGGAGGAAAGGGTTTATTTAGCTTACACTTCTACATTGCTGTTTATCACCAAGGAAGTCAGGACTAGAACTCAAGCAGGTCAGGAAGCAGGAGCTGATGCAGAGGTCATGGAAGGATGTTCCTTGCTGGCTTGCTTCTCCTGGCTTACTCAGCTTGCTCTCTTATAGAACTCAAGACTTCCAGCCCAGAGATGGCCCCACCCACAAGGGGCCCTACCCCCTTGGTCACTAATTGAGAAAATGCCCCACAGCTGGATCTCATGGAGGCACTTCCCCAACTGAAACTCCCTTCTCTGTGATAACTGTAGCCTGTGTCAAGTTGACGCACAAAACTAGCCAGTACAACTCGTGTGTCAATACATAAATATGTATAATTTTATGTTACCATGTACCAGCTAAAGATAAATTTAATTTTAAAAACTATTACATGTTAGGTATAAGAACAAGAAAGATGAAAGATAGGGTAAGAAGAGACAGGATTGTTCTTAGAGGCCTGACGGGCCAGGGCCACAAGGGATGCCAAACCAAGGTATTTTAAATCAAGTTGAAATTGATATCAAGGACAAATAGAGAGAGACCTATGTAAAAGAGAAAAAGAGAAACGCTTATATTTTTCATAAATAGAGGGAAAATTTGGGGCTAGGTTTGGTAGTGCAAACATGTAACCCTATCACTTGCAAGGCTGAGACAGGCACATAACGTTTTTTAATTGTGTGTGTATATGTGTGTATGTGTGTGTGTGTGTCTGTGTGTTCGTGGCAGAGGTGTGGTATGGGTGTCCGAATATGAGTATGTGCAGGACACAGTGCATGTGTAGAGGTCAGGGAACAACTATGGGGAGTTGGTTTTCCCCTTTCACTGTGGGTTTCAGAGATCAAACACACGTGTCCAGGCTTGGCAGCAAGCTGCAAGCTTTACTTGCTGAGCCATATTACCAGCCCAAGGTAAAAGAACTTTAATTTTAAGGCCAACCTGGGATGCTGTGCTAGCTAATTTTTATTATCAACGAGACACAATACAGTGTTGGCTCAGAAGAGGGATTCTCAATTTAGGAATTACCTGGATCAGACTGCCTTCTGAGGAAGTCGGTGGGGCATCATCTTGATTGCTAATTGAGGTCGGAAGGCCCAGCTCACTGTGGTACCATATCACTAGGTAGGTGGGCCTAGTCTGTATAAAAGAGCTAGCTGAGCAAACTGGAAAGCAAGTCAGTAAGCAGTGCTCTTCCATGGTTCTTGCCTCTAGCTTCCTGCCTGGAGTTCCTGCCCTGACTTCTTTTGACGATGGACCATAACCTGGGAATGTCAACCCAACAAACCCTCTCCTCGCCAAGCTGCTTTTGCTCAGAGTGTTTTCTTAGAGAGACAGAAAGAAGCTAGAAGCACTGCATGGCAAGTCTAAGGAGAGACTGAAGTACATATTACTTTATGATTGACACAAATGAGCCTCATCTTCCTTCCCTGTTCGAGCTTCTCCCATCCCCCAGTCCTTAGGGCATAGAACATGATCATTAGAAGATGGTGCCTAGCCAAAACCCTTCCCTAATCCAGAGGGCAGCAAAGCCTCCTCTTCAGTTCACCAACAGTGAGTTTCAGTGCTCTGAGCAGCATCTCTGGAGATCCAGGAAATGAATCTCATGACACTTGCTTCTGACTGCGGCTGCTCTGTCCTCCATGTTCTTGCTTCTCACTCATCTTGGCTTCGTTGTCAATTCAAACATGTAACTCAGCCCTAGGCAGCAAATTTAAATTAACTGACATCTTATTTTGTGCTGAGGAGAAAACAAAACGTGATTGAGGTTTGCCCAAGGTGACTTAGCTGGTGAGGGACAGGATTGGCCAAGAAGTCAGATTTATTTTTTCCTCCATGTAGCCCTGGCTATGCAGGAACTTGCTATGTAAACCAGGCTGGCCTTGAACGCAAAGATCTGGCTCTTGGGTTGGAGATATGGCTCAGTGATTAACAGCATTTCCAGAGTGAGTTCAATTCCCAACAACCATATGGTAGCTCACAACCATCTGTAATGGGATCTGATGCCGTCTTCTGGTGTGTCTGAAGACAGCGACTGTGTGCCCACAGACATGAAATACATTAATTACTTTAAAAAAAAAAAGATCTGGCTCCAAAGGTGTGAGCCACCACACCCGGCACCATTCTGCCTCTTTATCAGGTGTTGTCATATGGGACATGAAGGAAACTTGGGTGGCAGTGACCATTCTGTGTCACATAACATAATTTGGAGAGTCTTTAAACCTTTACATGGTCTCCAGTCTGCCAGCTACTTTGGAGATGCCTCAAGAAGGTCACAAAATACAGAATAGACTGGGTAGCTGTTGTGGAATGCTGCCGTCCAGGAGTGGGATGGCCTTTGACCTCTTAATATCACAGGAAATATGATAATTCAAATGAGGCACTCACAAGATCAGGCCCTTTAACTTGTGGAGTGGGGGAAGAGCTCATGAGGCACCCCCAGGATATACAAACAATGAATGGTCATGGATGAACCATTCACTGGTGTGCTGGCTAGTTTATGTCAACTTGACACATCCTAGAGGTATCTGAAAACAGGGAATCTCAGTTGAGAGAATGCCTCCATAAGATCCAGCTGTAGGGCATTTCTTAATTAGTGACTGAGGGGAGAAGGGGTAAGCTTAGGGTGGATGGTGCTGTCCCTGGTTTTGTGGTCCTGAGTTCTATTAAAAAAAAAAAAAAAAAAAAAGCAGGCTGAGTAAGCCATAGAAAGCAAGACAGTAAACAGCACTCCCAGCCTGGCAGTGGTGGCACACGCCTTTAATCCTAGCACTTGGGAGGCAGAGGCAGTGGCAGAGGCAGAGGCAGGCAGATTTCTGAGTTCATTTCTGAGTTCAAGGCCAGCCTGGTCTACAGAGTGAGTTCCAGGATAGCCAGGGTTACACAGAGAAACCCTGTCTTGAAAAAACAAAAAAACCAACCAAACAAACAAACAAAAAACCCAAAGCCAAAACAAACAAACAAAAAAACCCAGCACTCCCCCATGACCAGGTTTCGGTCTCCAGGTTCCTGCCCCCTGAGTCACTGTCTCAGCTTCCTTTAGACAGACTATAGTATGAATATATAAGCCAAATACACTCTTTCCTCCCCAAGCTGCTTTGGTCATGGTGTTTTGCCATAGCAATAGGAACCCTAACTAAGACCAATGCCATGCCTTCTTGCTGCAATAGCAGCTGCATTGTGAGGGGTGCACAGACATGTAAGTAAGGCTGCACCATCTGAAGGTAGAGGGTCCATGGGAGTGGGGTGGGGGGAACTCCAGATTGCTACTCTTTTCTACGTAGTATGGAGTTACATGTCTGCTTGATCAACAGGTCTGGGGGGAACGTCCAAAATAGCTGACAGACTGGAGACCATGTTAACATCCCTGAACGTGCCATGCTTAGGGTAGGACTGTAAGCAGGCTAAAGTGTCAGTTGGGTGGTTTAGGCTCTGAGAGGAATTCCAAGGAGAAAGGGGGATGCGGAGGCCACCCCCTGCCTCTGAACTGGTAGAAGAACGTGGGAAAAAAGATGGATGAGAGGGAGCTCGTGGCTTCTTATAGCTGAGAAATCAGAAGGGAAAGAACGCACAAATTAGACCTGCACTAAAAGAGTTCTTCCTAGGGCAGGAGCTGATGAGAAGGCAGGCAAAGGGGCTTGCCACCAAGCCTGATGACTTGAGTTCACTAACGAGAACCCACACAGTGGAAGGAACCAACTCCGACGTGTTGTTCTCTGGTCTGTGCGCATGCTGTGCTACATGTATATACCCTTCCTCCATGAGAGACAAATAAATAAATAATCCTCTCTAAGATCCAAAGACTTGGAATCATCTCAATAACTAGACAGTGAGGAAGGAGAGGGCGAGGTGGAAGTGATGTAATATACCTCTCAGGTCCATCCTTTGATATAGAGGAAAGAAAAATCCATGAGACACTGTGCACCTGGTGGCCTTAGTAGTGGGTAGGGAATATGAAACTATGGTGATCACAATATTGTGCTTCTGAACTGCTTGAATTGATGAGGACATCATCATCATCATCATCATCATCATCATCATCATCATCATCATTATCATCATAGCATAGAGTTTATTTAGGGCATGGGGGGTAGTCAAGAGGGTACTAGATGCAGAGAAAGGCAGAACAAGGCGTGAGGGGGGAAGGAAAGAGAGAGAGAGAAGAGAAGTAGAGGCCAGCCATGAGCACATGGAGAGAGAGCGGGGAAAGGACGAGAGGACAGAGCAAGAGCAAGAGAGCAAGAGCTGGCTTTTAAACAAGGAATGAAAGTCTCTCACAGCCTGCCTCATGAATCTGTGAAATACAAACACAGGTAGACCAGGCTGCTTGCTTTGGACGGAGAGGAACTGAAGAGTAAATCGTCCCTCCCTCTAGAGACCAAGGCTGCAGAATCTGAGGGAGGTCACACCCTAGTGGACTGGCTCCCAGGAGCCATGAGGGATGCTTGGTTAGTGGCAGCTGACGTCCCCATGTGTACCAGGGACGGAAGGACAACAGAGGGAGGACGGACATTGCTGAGGGAAGTAGATATGAGAGGGGCAGTATTTGATGGTAAGTTCATCAGGCTGGATAGAACTTGATCCGCTGGAGAGTTAAGAAAGAAGCTAATTCACCGGGTATTTGGGAACTGGTGTGAGTCTTTAATTTCAAAAACAAAACAAATAAAACAAACAGACAAAAACCTAAAACACCCTTTCTCCTAACTCACTCGCAAACCGACCACACGGGTAGCCTAAGAGAGCCACTCGAACACTTTAACTGACTCCTTATAAGCAAGGAATCGAAGCTGTAATCATAAAGAAAAACCCAGAACCAGGGGGATTCAACCAGGGGGATTCACAACTGAGTTTTATCAGACTTCTTAGGAAAAGTTAACAGCAATTCCTTTTAACTTGTCCTATAAAATACAAAGTGAAGAAGCACTACCAAATTCATCCTACAATGCCGGTGTTAATTTGATATCAAAACCAGGTAAAAACACAACAACATCAACATTAAAGAAAACTACAGGGCTGGAGAGATGGCTCAGTGGTTAAGAGCACTGACTGCTCTTCCGAAGGTCCTGAGTTCAAATCCCAGCAACCACATGGTGGCTCACAACCATCCGTAATGAGATCGGACACCCTCTTCTGGGGTGTCTGAAGACAGCTACAGTGTACTTACATATAACAATAAATAAATCTTAAAAAAAGAGAGAGAGAGAAAACTACAGACCAATTTCTGTGATGAACACAGATACAAAAATTCACAACAAAATGCTCGCAAATAACATTCAGAAACACATTAAGATCATACATCATGATCAAGGGGACTTCATCCCAGAGTTGCAAGATTTATTTAATATATTTAAACTAACAAATGTAATTATACCATATAAATAAAGTTTTAGAACAAAACCACATAATCACATCTGTTGATGCCCAAGGCACTGATAGGTAGGCTTTAATAAAAATCTGATGGCCAATTAGGTGGGCATTTGAGAAAGTTCAGCACGTCTTCATGATAAAAGTCCTGGAGACTTTAGGAATAAATGGAGCATACCTCAAAATAATAAAGACTATCTACAACAAACCCATAACCAATGTTATACTAAATGGAGACAAACTAAGACCATTTCCTCTAAAATGAGGGCTGAGACAAGGATGCTGTACTAGCCAGGGTCATCTAGAGGAACAGAGCTGATAGGATGAACATATATATTAAAAGGGGATTTATTAGGCTGGCTTACATGATACGTCTCAGGAAATCCAATAATGGCTATCTCATGTGAGACAGACTGAGAATCCAGTAGTTGCTCAGTTCACAAGGCTGCTTGTCTCAGCAATCCCAATATGGTGTCGAAAGTTTGTGGGATGCCTGCACCCTGATGCTGGTGGTATTCAGCCAGAAGTTGGTTCTAATACTGGTGAAGAGATGCTGAAACAGCAGGATCTATGAGCTTACTGTTAAGAGTGAAAGCAAGGAGCTGAAGAAATGGCTCAGTGTGTTGGGGTACGCTATGTGAAATTGTGAGTCTGTCTTTTCCTACCTACCTAAGGCATTGTTAGGTAGGCTTTAGTTAAAATCTGATGGCCAATTAGCTGGACAGGAAGTAGACATGGGACTTCCTAGGAGAAAGATAGGAACTCTGGGAAGGAGAAGGAAAAAAGGCCCTTTTGTCAGGAGACATGGAAGGAGATGGACATGATCACAGGCCTGGAAGGCCCAGCTAGGCATGTGGCTGGATGGGGCTAGGTGGTTGGGTTAACTTGGATCAGTTAGTTGAAAGTCTGTCCAATTAAGGCTTAAGGCTTTGAAATATTAAAAGGTCTCTGTGTGGTTATTTGGTGGAAAGCTGGCTAAGGAATAATTGCCACCATATTAATTTTGAGAATTAATTAATATATTAACAAATGATGTAGATTAACAACCAGTTAATCTACATCAGTGGTTAAGAGTACTCCCTATGCTCTTGCAGAAGAGCAGAGTTCAGTTCGTTCCACTCACATAGGAGCTCACAACCACCTGTAATTCCAGTTATAGAGGGTCCACTACCCTCTTCTGGCCTCTGTGGATACCAGGTACTAAAATGGTGCACATACATACATGCAGACAGACATTCACACATAGAAAATAAAAATAAAAATATATCTTAAGTAAAGGGAACAGTGTCTTGACTTGGGCCCAGAGACCCCCTAGTTCTTCCCCACTCTGCCTTTTAGCCTTTTCTTCTAGGCCATCTCCATTCCATCATGACTCCTGCTGACCTGGAGAACCACTCTCTACCAGGGACTTACAGCTGACACACTTGGCTAAGTCCCGGAGTGAGCAACAGCAGGTAAACTGGGGAACACTCACCCAGCAAAGGCCAGACCAGATATCTATACCAAGAAATCCCTCAAATGCCTTAACTCCAGATGCCTAGATCCCACTAGATCAAACATAAACAATTAAGGCAATAGATCTCTTCCAGAAGCCAGCTGAAGCACAAGACAAGGATTTCAAAATAAAAATTATGAATGTAATCAATGATCTTAAATAGGATATGAATAAGTACCTTAGTCAGAACATAAACAGTTGAATAAAATAATGAAAACACTTCAAAACATAAAAGTTCATTTTTTTTTAATACAGGGTTTCTCTGTATAGCCCTGACTGCCCTAGAACTTGCTCTGTAGACCATGCTGGCCTTGAACTGAGATCCACCTGCCTCTGCTTCCCAAGTGCTAGACTAAAGAACACCATCACTGCCCAGCTACAAAAGTAGAATTTAACTAAAAAATAGAATCAAAGAAGAAGAAGAAGAAGAAGAAGAAGAAGAAGAAGAAGAAGAAGAAGAAGAAGAAGAAGAAGAAGAAGAAGAAGGAAAGCAAAGAAAAACCTGAAATAAAATTGGAAATAAAAGAACTCAGGGACTGTCAAACAAAACCCTCAGAGATCAGCTCAACCCTCATCAAAGACACTTCTTTACATGGATGGAATTAACACAGAGACCCCCACCTGGACAATTACAGACAGAAGCTTTGGAACACTCAGTCCTAAATGGGATGTTTTCAGCAAACCTTTCCCTCAAAGCTCAGGGCTCGATGCAGAAGGGGAGAGGGAAGGACATCGGAAGGAATCCGAAGTGGTGGGTAACTGAGGAAGCAGGGTTTCCCAGGGACAGCAGGACTGGTATATGCAAGAACTGACAGAGGGGTTGGACAGATGGCTCAGCAGCTAAGACCACTGACTGTTCTTCCGAAGGTCCTGAGTTCAAATCCCAGCAACCACATGGTGGCTCACAACCATCCGTAGCAAGATCTGATGCCTTCTTCTGGACTGTCTGAAGACAGCTACAGTGTACTTACATATAATAAATAAATAAATCTTAAAAAAAAAAAAAAAGAACTGACAGAGATTGTGACAGCACCCACAGGACCTCCATAGGTTCAAACCAAGTACAAGCACTAAGAAGAGGAGGTGGACAGAGAGACGTTCCCCTCCCTAACCAAGAAGTTATTTACAGTTGACTGGTTATGAAAGAAAAAATAGTTTTCTGCACAAGACCAGTTGGCCAATACAAAATGGACTCCATTTTCTAATGAGATTTTGGTTTCATTTTGCTTTGGTATTATTTGTCTTAGTGGTTTTGTTTTGTTCTGTTCTGTTTTTGTTTTGTTTTTCATTTTTTTCTCTCTCTTCTTCTCTTTTCTTTCTTTTCTTCCTTTGACTATAGTGTCACGTAGACAAGCCCCAGGGTGCATTATGCTTTCTTTTCTTTTTTTCTTTGTTTTTGTTTTGCTTTGAGTTTGATTTGGTGTTTTTTTGTTTTTGTTTTTGCTTGTTGTTGTTGTTTTGAGAGAAAGAACATGAAGTTGGGTGGATAGGGAGTTGACAAGAACCTGGGAGGAGTTGTGAAGGGGAAAGAATATGATCAAAATACACTGTATGAAAATTTTTTGAATTTAAAATAAAACGCAAAGGCGAGCAGACGGACAAGCAGAAGGTTGTTTCGTCCACGTTCCTCTTTTATCTGGGCTGACACCGGAAGGTGAAGCCCACATCCAGGGGAGTCTGACTTCTGCATCTTGTAATCTCATCAAGGAACTCCCTCACAGGTGTTCCCAGCGGGTTGAGTTTTACCTGATTCCAGATCTAGTTAAATTGATAACCAAGATTAGCCATCACAAATTACTCCTTGTCAACTTGATGTCCAATCAAATCCCCCCATGTCATGGTTAATTTCCAAATGAAACAGACAAGATCATCATTCTGCCTAACATGGAGAATACCTCACAAACAACTGAAAACACATTATATTTTTTAGAATAGGTGGCAAAGCCCGTTGTAAAAATGCTTAGTGTTTTATTGTCTCATAACTTAAACATGATAATAAAGATTTATAACACTTAACTGATCCTACATTTTACATACGATGATAAACAACTAGAGAACAGAAAATACAATTATCTGCTTACTGTATGAATGTGCACAAACTTTTTTATTTTTTTATTTTTGTCTGTTTGTCTGACTAGGTTTTGTTTGTTTGTTTGTTTTGTTTTATTTTGCTGTTTTTTTGAGACAGTGTCTCTCCACGTTGTCTTGACTGACCTGGAATTCAGTAGGTGGACCAGGCTGGCCTTGCATTCACGAAATCCTCCTGCATCCACTTCCAGAGTGCTGAAATCAAAGTCTTGCACTTCAGTGCCCTGCCTCACAAATATGTTCCAATTAGGGGGAAAAAAAAAAAGGCAGAAAGACTCATGGCATTCCAACCTTCATTTCTGAGCAGGTCACGTGACCTCAGCTGGCATCTGTCAGGACTGTTTCTGCCACCCATTCTGTACTTCCTCCACATGCAGCAAGCTCTTTGTTCTTTCACTGGAGTACTGACCCATATTCTCATCCCTGAAGGAGCTGAGTCCTTTGGCATCCCGCCTTAACTGAGTTGTTATAATTTGGTGATTGTGGTCACACGACATGGTAACTTCAAGTCATGCCCTAAAGGATCTCCTGTATTCCAGACGTAATCTTCTCTACCTCCAATTTGGAGAAGGAGTCGAGTTCCTCTCTGGTACTCTGGATCAATGAGCCCCCGCCCCCAACACTATTATTCTTTTTTTATTTTTAAGTCTGTTAAGAGTACCAGAAGCCCAAAGTGGCCAGGGGGAAGTCCGAAGCTTCCAATTCAATTCAATATTTGCTTTATCTCCTGGAAGAAGTGTTCCCTACTCTGGAACCAAAAATTCTAGGATCTCAGAGGACAAGGTCACAGGAACAGGAAGGAAAACTTTTTTTTAATGGGTAATAGGGTCACCCACTCCTTAATGGGACATAGGGAACCATTTCCATGTCCACACCTGGATTCCTAGGCCTGTGAATCCTGGCTTTGGGAGAAACCATACCATATATTGGATACTGATTTAAATCATATACCACTTTCTGAAGAACCCTGCTCCAGCCCTCCTGGCTTCTGCTACCTAAATGGTACCTAACTGCAACTGTTTCTTTATCTTTCTCTCTCTCTCTCTCTCTCTCTCTCTCTCTCTCTCTCTCTCTCTCTCTCTCTCTCTCTCTCTCCCTCTCTTTCTCTTTCTTATTTTATCTATTTAATGTATGAGTATTTTGCTGCATATACATCTACAGGCCAGAAGAGGTCATCAGATTCCCTTATAGATGGTTGTAAGCCACCATGTGGTTGCTGGGAATTGAAATCAGGACCTCTGGAAGAGCAGCCAATGCTCTTAACCACTGGCCGTCTCACCAGCCACCCTGTAACTGTTTCTTAAAGAGTCTATTCAAATGTTTTGTCAAGCCAGATGTTTTGGGGTTATGAGGTGCATGATAAGAGCAGTGGGTTCCATGAGCTCATGCCCATTGTTGTAGTTCTTTGGCTGTGAAGTGAGTTCCTTGGTCAGAACTGATGCTATGTGGAATATCCTAAGAGTTAATAAGACTTTTGTAAGTCCATGGATGGTAGTTTCAGTAGAGGCACTATGTACCTGAAAGGCAAACTCATAATCAGAGTAAATATCTAGTCTACTAAAGTCAAAATGTTTCCTTTTCCATGATGGAAGTGGTCCAGGGTAGGCAACCTGCCACCAGGTCACTGGCTGGTCATTCTGGGTAATTGTGCTATATCAGGGGCTCTGTGTTGGTCTCTGCTGCTGGCTGATCTGGCACTCAGAAGCAGATGGAACCAGCTGGTGATTGGAAGTCTATG
>JADRCD010193221.1:4177-6677 GCA_019843815.1 Montemys delectorum | reverse complement strand
ATGAAGGTATATTGGAGTTAGAGACTGGGCTAGCCCAGGGTCCTTTCAGCCCAATGTCATCCATGTGGGAGGACTGTCCGACTTGGGCAGTCTCTGCAACTCACCAGGTTTAAGCTTTCCCTTGGCCCTGGGCTTGTCATAGCAGAAAGAATGAGTCTCATCTTGCCTCTCGGAGGTGGATAAGATGCATGTTGCCCTGGAGACAACACCTTAGGGTGAAGGAGTTAGACAGCTCATGGAGAATGACTGGCTAGCACAGAGCTAAGAATGTAACCCCCACCCACCCCTCTGTATCCGGCATTGATCTTCTGAGGCAATGGTAATGGATCCAAGCAAAGGGTTCATTTGTGTGTGTGGGGGGGGTGGTGGTGAGGGGGGGGTTGCTTTTTGAGACAGGGTTTCTTTGTGTGTCCTGGATTCACTTTGTAGACCAGGCTGGCTTCAAACTCAGAGGTCTGCCTGCCTCTGCCTCGAGAGTGCTGAGATTAAAGGCGTACACCACCACCGTGCCTTGTTTTCTTTTCTTTCTTTCTTTTTTTTCTACTGTATGGGACTAACATTTTTCTCTAGTTTCTCTTCAGATGAGATCAAGTAGCACTTGCTTAGTGTGATGGACGATAGCTCTTCTGTGAACCTGATCACCCTTTACAGGAAGGTTTCACTACCTAGATGAGTCGATGCTTACCTCTGAGTGCTTTACAGATTTAGAAAAGCTGTTGAAAGACATGCAAACACACTTAAAGGAGAGAGAGAGTGGGAGACCAAGTTGCACTTCATTCTCTCTTCAATGCTCCCTGAGCAGAGACGGGAGTGATACCAATGTCTCATTTAGGATCATTCAACAGTCATTTATACTCATGTGTTTGACCAGTTTTGAGTTTCTTCAGTAACAGCTCTCTCTCCACAGCAAATGAAGTCTTCTTGACCAAAGTTGATAACAGCAATTATCTGTGGGCACAAACAAGTATTTAATGGCAATTTGACAGGCACATTGTGTTCATTTAGACCAAAAAAAAAAAAAAAAAAGGTAATTTCCCCACTAGGGCCTACAACCTCCCCAGCGTGGGCTTTTGACCTGCTGTACCAAACCTGAACTTTCATCTGTGAAGAAGGCCTCAAAACCAGGCATAAGTAATGGGTTACACTAACAGTAGGCATGCCACTATTATAGCAGCAGATACATCTTGCCAGGAATGTTGACAGCGTAGCACTCCAGGTCCGAGACCAAGTTGGATCATGGACAAGTCTCCCCTTAACTTGCACAGCATCTTTCAGTCCTGCAAAGCTCATCAGCAGAGAGGACGCTTGCAGCTTAACACCAGCTTGACTTTCTTATGACCGAAGCAGCACACAGTTCATTCAGCGATAGGGTCTTACAATTTGTTCCCATCTGCAACTAACTGCAGTGGTAACAGTCTGTCTCATTTTCAGGCCTCCTGGGGTCTCTCTGGCCAGCGGCGGGTGAGGATATACCCCACTCCTGATACTGGGATTTTGTGTTTTCTGAGTGTTTTTTCCCCACACACTCATGGTACCTTCAATCATCTTTTACATGGCTGTTTTAAAGTTTACAGGCACAAAACAGTTGTAGGATTTGTCTTATCCTGTTCGGTATCAGCTACATTTTACTAAATGTTATGCGGTGTTCTCATTTGAGTGAAAATATTCAGCTCTTTAAGACTTGGGCAGAAACAAAACTTGAAAGATCCAGGAAGGAAACAACTCCCAACTCTCAGGATCTAGTTGAAATTTGCAAGATTCACAAGACTCCTCTCTAAGGTCGAATAATCTCTAGTAGCAGGTAAAGACAAGAGACTCCCTAAGAGGAGGAGCTAGCTGCCTAGAGGAGGCTGTTCCAGCGGCCTCGCAGCCTGCAGCTCTTAGGAGTCATCCCTCAGGCTGAGATGGACCTTTGGGAACATAGTGGTCTTTGAGTCTTCTATACTTCTATAAGTAAACCTCACTCACGTTCAGGCAAATAGTCCCAATTGACTCATTTGGTCACCAAAGTGGACTGTAAGGGAATCGTGTCTTTGAGCTTTTGCTAGTTCCTTATCTGGAATTAGTAGACTTTTGCTCCTGTCTCCTCAGAAAATTCGCTCAACACCCAAACAGAGCCTTAGGACCGAGGAGAACAACTATAACTTATTGAAGCCAGTGTTTCTTCAGACTATTACAAAAGACATTGATTCTGAGAGACATCCACCGTATGGATTTCATCACTAGTAGGTGGGAGCTCTAGACTTCTGAGCCAGGCAGATCCAGTTGCCATTGTGCTTCTGACGTTCAGAGAACTAGAGAGATCACAAGAAAGCTCTGTGAGAATTGAAAGCTAGTAACAAATGTAGTTCAGTGGCAATGGAGTTCTTAGTATTCCAAGAATTAAAAAGGGAGGGAGGGAGGGAGGAAAAGAGGAGGGGAGGGAGAGAGGGAAGAAGGAAGGAAGGAAGGAGGGAAGGAAGGAAGGAAGGAAGGAAGGAAGGAAGGAAGGAAGGAAGGA
>JADRCD010193219.1:12701-31915 GCA_019843815.1 Montemys delectorum | reverse complement strand
AATTTTATTTGAGTACTTTTGTGTTGATATTCACAAGCAAAATTGGTTTGAAATTCTCTTTCTTTGTTGGGTCTTTGTGTAGTTTAGGAATGAGGGTAACTGTGGCCTCATAGAATGAATTAGGTACCGCTCCTTCTGTTTAGGAGTATTGGTACTAGCTCTTCTTTGAAATTCGGTAGAATTCTGTGCTAAAACCATCTGGCCCTAGACTGGTTTTGGTTGGGAAGTTTTTTAATGACTGCTTCTATGTAACTATTTAGATAGTTTACCTAATATCTTGATTTAACTTTGAGACATGGTATCTGTCTAGAAAAATCATCCATTATATTTAGATATTCCAGTTTTTTCAACTATAGGCTTTTGTAGTAAGACCTGGTGATTTTTTTTAATTTCTTCAGTTTCTGTTGTTATATCTCTATTTTCATTTCTGGTTTTGTTAATTTGGATACTGTCTCTGTGCCCTTTAATTAGTTTATCTAAGGGTTTGTCTGTCTTGTTGATTTTCTCATAGAATCAGCTCTTGGTTTTGTTGAATCTTTGTATTGTTCTCTTTGTTTCTAACTGGATGATTTAGCACTGAGTTTGACTATTTCCTGCCATCTACTCCTCTTGGGTGTGCTTGCTTCTTTTTGTTCTAGAGCTTTAAGGTGTGCTGTTAAGTTGCTAGTATAAGATCTCTCCAATTTCTTTATGAAGGCACTGCTTCCATTGTGTTCCATTAGTTTGTATACTTTGTGCCTTGATATTTATTGAGTTCTAGAAAGTCTTTAAGTTTCTTATTTATTTCTTTCCTAAACAGTAATCAATGAGTAGAGAGTTGTTCAGTTTCCATGAGTATGCAGGCTTTCTGTTGTTTCTGTTGTTGAAGTCCAGTCTTCAAGGTGATCTGATAGAATGCAAAGGGTTATGTCACTCTTCTTGTATCTGTTGAGGCTTGGTTTGTGTCTGATTATATGGCCTCTTTTGATTACTTTTGGTTGAAAGTCTCTTTTATTAAATATTAGAATGGCTACTCAAGCTTGTTTCTTGAGGCTATTTGCTTGAATATTTTTTTCCAGCCCTTTACTTTGTTGCTGAGGTGTGTTCCTTGTATACAGCAGAATGATAGATCCTGTTTATATATCCAGTTTGTTGGCCTGTTTCATTTTATTGGTAAATTAAGTCCATTGATGTTGAGAGATATTAATGACCAATGATTGTTATTTTGCTCTTGGAGGTGGTACTATGTGTGTGTGATTTTCTTCTTTTGGGTTTGTTATGAGATGATTAATTTCTTGTGTGTGTGTGTGTGTGTGTGTGTGTGTGTGTGTGTGTGTGTGTTTAATGTAATAACCCTCCTTGTATTGGAGTTTTCCTTCTAGTATCCTCTGTAGGGTTGGATTAGTAGATATTGTTTAAATTTGGTTTCGTCATGGAATTCTCCATTTATGGTGCTTGAGAGTTTTGCTGGATATAGTAGTTTTGGCTGGCATCTGTGTTCTTTTAGGGTCTGCAAGACATCTGTCCAGGATCTTCTGGCTTTTAGAGTCTCTGTTGAGAAGTCATGTGTAATTCTGATAGGTCTGCCTTTATGTGTTACTTTGCCTTTTTCCCTTTACAGCCTTTAATATTCTTTCTTTGTTCTGTACATTTAGTGTTTTGATTATTATGTAGCGAGAAGATTTTCTTTTCTTGTCCAATCTAGTTGATGTTCTGTAGGCTTCTTGTGTAATTACAGCCATCTCTTTCTTCAGGTTAGGGAAATTTTCTTCTATGATTTTGTTGAAGACGTTTTCTGGCCCTTTGAACTTGAAATCTTTACTCTTTTCTATTCCTATTATTCTTGGATTTTGTCTTTTCATTGTGTCCCAATTTTCCTGGATATTTGGGGCTAGGAACTTTTTACATTTGGCATTTTCTTTGACCAATGTATCAATTTCTTCTATGGTATCTTCTACATCTGAGATTCTCTTATCTGTCTATTGTATTCTGTTGGTGATGCTTGCACCTGTAGTTCCTGTTCTCTTTCTTAGGTTTTCTATCTTCTTGGTTGGCTCCCTTTGTGTTTTCTTTATTGCTTCTACTTCCATTTTTAGTTCTTGGACAATTTTGTTCATTTCCTTCACCTGTTTGATTGTATTTTCCTGTATTTCTTTAAGAGAATTATTTATATTTTCTTTAAAGGCCTCTATCATCTTCATGAGGTGGAATTTAAGATCAGAATCTTGCTCTTCAGGTGTATTAGAGTGTCCAGGGCTTACTGTAGTAAGATAGCTGGGTTCTAATGGACAAATTACATTGGCTTCTATTGATTGTTCTTGTACTTGCCCTTCATCATCTGGCTGTTTCTGGTGTTGACTGGTCTGGGTGTCCCAGATTGGAGCAGTTCTCCTAGGAGGTAGGTAGAGCTGTGTGTCCTGATTTAGAGCTGTTTTCCTGGGAGGTAGGCAGTGTTATATCTCTGGTTAGAGCAGGCCTTCTGTACCCTAGGAGACAGGCAGAGCCCCTAGGTAGTGCAAGAACGCTGATCTACTATGAGTGCAGGTAGAAATGTAGATTGGATGAGGGATGGGGTTCCAACAGAGTGGCACAGAGACCCTGTCTGCTGGACCCTGTGGGATCCCAGCTGACCTGGATATTGGGGCAAGGGTTCTCACATATGTCCCTGGTTAAAGCAGTCCTCCTAGGAGTCAGGCAGGCCTGGAAGTGGACAGGCACGGTGATCCACCACAAGTATGGATGGAGGTGCAGACTGGAAGGGAGATGGGGCTCTGACAGGGCAAAGCCTTCTTTGTAAATTTTAACTTAATGTAATATAATTTAATATAATATAATATTCCATTCATTTCTCTACTCTCCAATTCTTCTCATATCCCACAAGTCCCTCTCTAAACCATGACCCCTTGTGCTATTATTCTTGCTGCTATGTATGTAAATAAGTAAGTACAATATGTACTATATATAATATATGCAACCGATTGAGTCCGGTTAGTAATGTTCCTGTATGCATGTGTGTAGAGCTGATATTTTTACCACAACTTACCTTTTAGTTCTGAGGTCTTGAAATTAAAAGCATTAAACTATGCACGTTAAACTATGGAAACATGAAAGCATACAGACTCTGGAGGCAGATTTGGGTCAGGCTGAAAATCCTGTGAACTGGGAAAATCTTCATGGGAAATACAGGAAAAAGATAGAGTGGTTCATGATTACACAATGACCCCTTACCAAAATAAAAGTTCAGAGCTACTGCGAAGTTTTACAAAATGTGTGCAGCTAGTTATATAGATTTTTTTCCCCCTATAAGTGAGAAAAACTCACTTCTTTATTTCTAGGTCAGAAGACTCAGATCAATATTTTCAGTATGTTACAAGTATATGCTGATCGGCACAGTGTATTTTATAAAAAGCACCGGAAGTGAGTAAGCCTTTCAAACCCAGCTCCTTCACAGAAGCGGTGACGACACCTGAAAATGGTGTCAGGGCGTCATTTTCAGAAATGGTTCTTGCAGCAATGAAAGGAGAGTTTAACCTCAGTGGGGAAATGGCCGAGTCTTGGGCATGGCATCAACTCTTGTCTAACCGCAATTTCATTTTACATGTTCTCCTCTCCTTGCTTCTGTGACAGACTTGGACGCCAACATCCTTGTAAAAACAACCAGATGGTCATCCCATGTACCCCAAAAGAAGCAAAATGGATCTGAAACTCATTGCCAAAACATGGCTCTCAGACAACTGCAATCATCTATCCTGTCCTTCCCTAGAAATTCCCATGTAGAAGACTGCATTCATGACTGGAACTGGTGCACACTAGCTGGGAAGAGCACCTACTGGGAGAATCTGACCAAAAGGATCAAAGGTAACTAAACACATCACACTGAATCTTCCTGATGTCGTTAGAATGTTTAGAGGAAAAAAAATAACTGAGGAACCTAAGAGGGAAATCTGAGGAACAAGACATTATGTAAACCGCAAAGTTCTGCTGTGTGCTTAGAGACGTAAATGGCCATGCACATGCCACAAGATATGCATGCAAACCCAAGAGAGAGAGAGGACAGGATCCCATACCTCTGTCGGTCCTGAAAACTGTACACACCGGAAGTAAGGGCAATGGTAGGACTGTAAACGACCTGCCTGCAATTGTCACCCATCCCTTGGTATGACAAAAAATAGCTGACAGAAATATCGTAAGGAGGAACTAACTGCTCAGTTCAGTTCACAGCTTCAGGGACACAACACATCATGGCAGGGACGGGCAGAGCAACAGGGCATAGCTGGTCATACTATGGCCACACAGGTAGCAGAGAGCTGAGACAATATTTTCTTTCTTTATCCAGTCTGGAACCAGATCCATGGGATGGTACTCCCATAGTTAGGTTGAATCTTTCTACTTCAGTCAGTGTAATGTAGATCATTCTTTTCAAGCATGCCTAGAGATTTGCCTTTAAGGTAATTCTAGATCACACCAAGTTGACTATTAATGCAAACCATCATACTGCCTAAGAGCCCAATACCCTTCGACATATGCAGAGTTGGGGACAGACTAGGGGGGCAGTGATGACTGTTGTAGTTTGAGTAAAAATGGCCCTGTAGGCCCATAGGGAGTGGTGCTATTAGGAGGCGTGAGCTTGTTAGAAAAAGTGTGTCACTGGGGGTGGCTTAGAGGTTTCAGAACTTACTGCTGCCTGCAGATATATATATATATAGAACTCTCAGCCCTTCTCCAGCACCATGTCTTCCCACCATGATGACAATGAACTAAACCTCTGAATTGTAAGCCAGCCCCAGTGAAATGTTCTCCTTCATAAGAGTTGGTTATGGTGTCTCTTCACAGCAATAGAAACCCTAAGACTGTGACCCAGGTATTAAAACAAACAAACAAACAACAACAAAACAACAATAACAACAACCACAAAAACTACTCTGGTACCATTTGCTGACCATTGAAATAAGCCAGCAGCAGTTCAAAGAACTATATACATGGCACACAATTAAGACTTTCAAGGGTTAGCTCAGGGCCTGGGAGTGGTATTAATACTAGTATTCAAGCAACAGAGGTGGACAGACGTGTGTGAATTAAAGGCCAGCTTGGTAGGCATAGTGAGTTCTAGGCCAACCAAAGCTATGTAGAAAGACCCTATCTCAGAAAATTAAAAAATTAAAATTAAAATTAAAAAAGCTCAGATGGGCTGGAGAGATGGCTCAGTGGCTAACAGCACTGACTGCTCTTCCAGAGGTCCTGAGTTTGATCCACAGCAACCACATGGTGGCTCACAACCATCTGTAATGGGATCTGATGCCCTTTTCTGGTGTATCTGAAGAAAGTTATAGTGTACTCACATACATAAAATAAATAAATAAAAATAAAATCTTTAAAAAAAAAAAAAAAAAAGCTCAGAAAGTGACTAAACAGAAGGACAAGCAAACCAAGAAAGGTAAATGATTTCTATAGGAGTCATGTACTATTTAACATGTCCAGCTTTCAATAACAAAATGTGAGGCTCACACAACCATGTGATCCAGCCATACATAAGAAGAAGAGAGAAGTCTCCGCAACTGTCCCTGAGAAGCCCAGACAGTAAGTGCATTAGACAAGCTGCTTTAAATATGGTCAAAGGAACAAATGAACCCATACCTTCAAAACAAAGCACAAGACTGAGAAAGATGTTTCACAAAACACACACCGCCGATACACAGGCAAGAAATATTTAAAATGCAATC
This sequence comes from Montemys delectorum, assembly GCA_019843815.1. Taxonomy (NCBI): domain Eukaryota; kingdom Metazoa; phylum Chordata; class Mammalia; order Rodentia; family Muridae; genus Montemys; species Montemys delectorum. The sequence goes on along the minus strand of JADRCD010193219.1, from coordinate 26,216 downwards.
ATGAAGAATTTTAGAATTGAAGTCTAATTTTAAAACCTTACTGAGAGTGTTCAAAATCAGATTTGACATGACAGGGAAAGGGGCCAGCAAATTTGGGAACAAGTCAATTACATTATCTTGGCTGAATAAATAAATAGTCTGAGAGACCTGCAATGTTGCGGTAGTACATTAATCTGCTCTAAACTCCCAAGCGCACATGTGTTCCTTGCTACCCACCCCAATGCTCTGGATTCTGGAATACACACACAACACACACATACAGCCTTCTATTTTTAATATGCCTTAAACAGCTCAATGGCTGGGCCACTCCCAAACTTCTGTTGCTAGCGCATTCTCCCCTCCAACATTCCTGAATTATATTACTTACAAAAACCTATATTCCACCCTGCATGCCCTGGACCCAGGCCTGCAGCCCTCCTGGGCCACGATTCTTGACTCTTACACATTGGAAATCTCTCTGTTTCTCTTTCCTACAGTTCTCAGGCTTGGACTTTCTCCTTCCCCAGCGTGGCACCTTCTTCTTCCACCCACATCCTTCCTGGGAATCCTAGAAGTCCTGCCTCTATCTCCCTGCCCAACTGTTGGCTGCCAGCAACTTTATTTACCAATCAAAGCCAACTGAGGGCAGGAACCCTCAGAGTCTTGCATGACGATGTGCAGTTTCCTGTGTGATGTTTGAAAACCCAAATAACGTAATACAAGCATTAAATGAAATCCACAACACTGTAAGACAACATGGAATGTAGAACTCTCAGCTCATCCTCCAGCAGCACGCTGCTTGCACATCACCATGCTTCTTACAGACCGAGAGCCTTGCATAACTGTCATCTGAGAGGCTTCACTCGGGAACTGATAGGGATCTACAGCCAAACACATTAGGTGGAGCTCTGGGAATGCGGTCGAAGAAGGGAAGAAGGGTTGAAGGGGACGGAGAAGTCCATGACACTACAAGAAAACCTACCAAATCAACTAACCTGGGCCCATAGTGGCTCACAGAGACTGAACCACGAGTCAGAGGACATACATGGGACAGATCTAGGCCCTCTACCTGTTTGCAACAGACGTGCAGCTTGGTCTTCTCTTTGGACCCCAAACAGCAGTAACAAGGGATGTCACTCTGTTGCCTGCCTTTGGCTCTCTTTCCCCTAATCGAGCTGCTTTGCTTTGTTTCAGTAGGAAAAGGTGCACGTAGTCTTACTGCAACCTGATATGCCAAGGTGGGATGATATCCACGGGAGTCCCCAACCCCTTCTCTGAGGAGGAAGGGAGGGAGGAAAGTGAGGTAAAAGAAGCACGGGAGGAACTCTCAAAATGGCTAGAAAGTGGAAGGGTGTCTAACATGACATTTGAATAAGCAGCAACTGAAAACCGTCTAAAATCTTAATGAAATAGCTATAATGTACACAAGAAGCGCAACAAAAACGTGTGAGAAAAATCCACACCTAAAGATGTTACAATCAGCCTGGAAGAAGATAAAGAAAGGGAGAACCCTGGAAGGCCCAGGGGAGAAGTGACCTCTCACCCACAAGACAGCCTTCTGATTTTCATCAGGAACTCTGAAGGTTGGAGTCTCTGTCCATTTTTTGCTACGAAAGAGGCCACTGCAGTCTAGGTAACTTATAATTAGAAAAAGTTTATTTGGCCTCTGGTTCTAGATTCTGGGTGTTTTGTTGTAGAAATTATTTAATCCTGACCCAGGATTTCTACCCAGCCTTAGACCATTTAAATTCCCGGATGAAAGACACACACAACCTTTATATTTACAATAAACCCTAAACAAAACAAGAGCTGGGCAGACACTATTCTCTATATTGTTAGAATCTACTTTCCTATTGATAACCCTGAGTTATTACTTCCTGTGTTTCATCTGGGCTGCTCTTAATCTAACTGGGCAGCCCTCAGGACCACATTCTCTTGACTCCTAACCCATGATGGCTTCTCCTCCCTCTCCCTACATTCTTCTTCTCTAACCAGGTCACTCCATACTCATCTACCTCCCATAAAGGCTGTAGCCAATTTTATTTAACCAATCGTTTTAAATTAAAGAACAAGGTTTGCACAACAAAAGCTTGTGAACATGAGAAGTCACTCAAAGGCCCAGACCTTCCGGTATAGGATTTAGCATTACAGCACTTAGCAACAGACCAAAACTCCACAATGTTTCAAGGCCAGGAAAATGAATCTTGGAAGGATTTTCTGCATCACAATGTGACAAGAGTTGTTCTCATGAAATAGAAAAATGGAAACAAGCTCACTTTTGTTTTTAGAAATATTCTAACTCCCAAGAGAACAACCCAACACAGAGAAAGACATTATAAGAGAAATTTCTTAAATGTCCCACTTCTCACTGCAGCTTTTTAAGGAGTAAGTTTTCATCACAGGAACTTATATAAAGGGGCACAGTTAACCAAATAGGCAACAATGGAAGAACAGGAGAATTCTAACAACAAATACAAAATACTGACATCAGTCTCACTTAATCAGTATTTACACTATGTGCAAACGAATTGAGTAACTCAGTCAAGATAACAGAGATTGGAAGAACATGTTTTGATTGGCTTTTTTTTTTTCATTTTTATTTTTTATTTTATTTATTGACATTTCAAAATATTATCCCCTTCCCAATTTCCCCTCCACAAACACCCTATCCCTTCCCCCTCCTCCTGCCTCTATGAGGGTGCTCTGCCACCTGCCCACCCACTCCAGCCTCAGCACTCTAGAATTCCTCTACATTGGGACATCAAACCACAGGACCAAGGGGATCCCCTCCCAGGGTTACCCAATAAGGCCATCCTTTGCTACATATCCAGCTGGATCCATAGGTTCCTGCATGTGTACTCTCTGGTTGGTAGTTTAGTCCCTGAGAGTTCTGAGGGGGTCTGGTTGGCTGATATTGTTGTTCTTCCTATGGTGTTGCAAACCCCTTCAGCTCCTTCAGACCTTGGCCTAACTTCTCCATTAAGGTCCCCACGCCCAGTCCAATGTTTGGCTGTGTGTATCCACATCTGTGTTGATGAGGCTCTAGCAGAGCCTCTCAGGGAACAGCTACACCAGGCTCCTGTCAGCAAGCACTTCTTGGCATAAGCAATAGTGTCTGGATTTGGTGTCTGTATATGACATGGATCCCTAGATGGGGCAGTCTCTGGATGGCCTTTCCTTCCATTCTTTGTCCCTGCATTTCCTTTTGACAGGAGGAATTCTTGTTTAATATTTTTGAGGTGGGTGGGTGGCCCTATCCCTCAACTGGGGACTGTGTCTATCCACTGGTTTCTACAGGTTCTAGCTCCCCTTTGTTGGGTATTTAGGCAAATGTCCTCCTGTTGGGTCCTGGGAACCTTTTGGGTCCCTGGCATCTGGGACTTTCTAGTGGCTCCTCCTGTTCTCCCTCCCCTACTGTTATGCTCCTCCTTTGATATTCCTGACTCTCTGTGCTTCTCCCCCATTCCCTCTTTTTGAACCAGGCCCCCTTTTTCCCTCCCCTCTTCTCTCCCTCTGCTTCCTGAGATTTTTTTTCTTCCCCACTTTGAGTAGGACTATAGCATCTGCACTTTGGTGTGGTCTTCTTTCTTCTTGGGTTTCATGTGGTCTGTGAGTTGTATCGTGAGTATTCCAAGCTTCTTTTTGGCTAATATCCACTTATCAGTGAGTACATACCATGTGTGTTATTTTGTGACTGGATCACCTCACTCAGAATAATACTTTCAAGTTCCACCCATTTGCTAAGAATTTCATGAAGTCATTGTTTTTAATAGGTAAGTAGTACTCCATTGTGTAAATGTACCACATTTTCTGTATCCATTCCTCTGTTGAAGGACATCTGGGTTCTTTCTAGCTTCTGGCTATTATAAATAAGGCTGCTACGAAGGTAGTGGAGCATGTGTCCTTGTTATATGTTGGAGAATCTTTTGGGTATATGCCCAGGAGTGGTATAGCTGGGTCCTCTGGTAGGACTATGTCCAATTTTCTGAGAAACAGTCAGACTGATTTCCAGAGTGGTTGTACCAGCTTGCAATCTCACCAACAATGGAGGAGTGTTCCTCTTTCTCCACAACCTTTCCTGTACCTGCTGTCACCTGAGCTTTTGATCTTAGTCATTTTAACAGGTGTGAGGTGGATTTTCAAGGTTGTTTTGATTTGCATTTCCCTGATGACTAAGGATGTTGAACATTTCTTTAGGTACTTCTCAACGATTAGAGTTTCCTCAGTTGAGAATTCTCTGTTTAGCTCTATACCCTGTTTTTAATAGGGTTATTTGATTGTCTGGAGTCTAACTTCTTGAATTATTTGTATATAATGAATATTAGCCCTCTGTCAGATGTAGGATTGGTAAAGATCTTTTCCCAATCCGTTGGTTGCCGTTTTGTCCTAATGACAGTGTCCTTCACCTTGCAGAAGCTTTTCAATTTTATGAGTTTTGGCTTTTAAATCACAATCCAACGTTACACATGCTGACACATGCCTGTTATCCCAGCACTTGGGAAATGAAGACAGGGAGACCATCAATTCAGGAACAGGCTTAGTATATGATTCAAAGCTACCCTGGATTACATGAAACCTTGTCCTGAAACACACAAATGAAAGAGACAAGAAAAATCAGAATCTAACAATGTGTTTTCTACAAAAGACACTTTTTTTAAATCAAAGACAAAAAATGGAGTAAATTTAATAAAAATGAGTTCAACGCTAAATTTATTTTGAAAACTCCAAAACTATTGAAATAGGTTAACAATTAAAGATGCAGATATTTTGTACTCATAAATTAATTGACTTAATATTACAAAAAGTAAATTTTCCTCCACTAAATCTGTAGATTCAATGAAATTCTATCAAACTCACAGGTGATGATTTTTAACAAACATGGAAATGGGAAAGACCTGCAATAGCCAGTTTTCTAAAGAATAGCAAAGTCGGAAGGCTCAGCTTTCCCTATGTCAAAGCTCACTAAATAGTTCCAATAACCAAGAGAATGTGGTGCTGATGTAGAACAGATGTACATTAAATGGAATAGGATTGTCTAGAAACAAGCCAGTAAGCTGAATGGCTGAAAGAGATCCAAGACAATTCAATGCTAAAAGAGTGGTCTACATTAAAAGATTTGTTTTAACTCTTTTTAAGTTATGTGTATGTGTGTGTGCACGTGAGAGGTTATGTGCATGTGGTGCAGGTGCCTTGGTGCCTGAGGATGGCAGAAGGCAACACTGGATCTCCTGGAGTTGGGTAATAAGCACTTGTGGGCATCCCAGCATGAGTGCTTAGAAATGAACTCAAATTCTCTGCAAGAGCAGTTTGTACTCTTAACCACTGAGCCATCACTCCAGCCTCAAAGATAGCCTTTCAACCAAATGCTGCTAAGAAATTAGATATCCAAATACACAAGGAGTAACTTGGCTATGTGCTCATGCCATACAAAATTAGTCAAGACCTGGATCTAACGAAGACCTAAGCATGCATGTTAAAGACAAAAAAGCTTTGAAAGAAAACAAGGAAATCTACAAGACCTTGGACTGAATGAGAAGTTCTTAGACATGATTGAAAATGCAGACAATGAAAGAAAGAATAAATAAATTATATTTCATCAAAATTGGGATAGTTTGTGCTTCCAGGAACTGTCTCAAGAATTAAAATAACTCACAGAATGAGCATATACATTTGCAATTCATAGATTGACAAGAAACTTGTCTCTAAAATATATGAAGAATTTCTAAATCCCAACAGTAGAAAGACAAGCAGACCATTTATTTTAATAGCCAGAGTCTAAACTCATAGTTCTGCAGAGAAGAAGCACAGATGTACAGCAAGCCCATGAGTACACTTTCTCATCATTGGACATCAAAAACACACAAATCGAACACAGTAACACACCAACCACTTCATGCCTACGGGGAGACAGCTGCCACAGTTGACTAACATGTGGAGCTGAAGCTCATATGCATTTCTGGCAGGAGCACAAAATAGGAGTGTCTGCTCTGAAAAACTCCCTGGCTGGTCCTCAAAACTTAACTTGGACTCACTCTTCCATGCTTAGTCATATACTCAAGAGAATTCAAATAAATAAATAAACAAACCAATACATATCTACTTAAAGATGCATACACAATATTTACAGGATCCTTATTTATAAAGTAAAATCAAGGGAGCGATATCCAGAAGTCCATCAATACATGAATACTTAAAATAAGCATGGACATGACATTCATACAGTGAGATGTGATTCAGTCACAAAAAGAAATGAAGTCCTAGCACAAGCAAGAACAGGCATGGGTCCAAACGCTCTGTGTTAAGTAAAAACAGACATCGATGGTAGCATGCTCTGGGCTCCGCCTATGAAGTGTCCCAACCAGGCAAGTTCACAGAGACAGAAAACAGATTTCTAGGTGCCAGAAGCCAGAGTAAGTAGGTGAAATAAATGACCACTAGCCCAATGTGGTGGCTGACACCTGTTATCCTAGCACTAGGGAGGCTGAGGCAGGAGGATCACTTCAAGTTTGGGACCCATCTGGGTTGCACAGTGTAATTGTTGCTTTTCAGAGCTATGAGAAAGTACCATGGCCAAAAGCCATATATGGAAGAAAGGGTTTGCTTTGGCTTATGGTTCCGCAGGGATAAGAGCCCATCATGGCAGAGAGTCACAGCAGAAAGCAGCAGGCCTGTCAACACGAGCAGAAGGCCAAGAGATTATATTCCTACCGCACACAGAGAGAAGTAGAGTGCACGAACTGAAAATGTGACAAGGCTGTGTACTCTCAAAGCCTGCTCAGTGACACACTTCCTCCCATGGCCCCACCTTCTAAAGATTCCATATTCTTCCCAAACAGCACTGCTGCTTGAGGTTAAAGTGTTCGAAGAGCCAAGCTTCTAGAGGACTTTTCTCATCAAATCACCATGCATGCTAAGGCCAAAAACAACCTGAGCTATAGAGTGAGGCCCTGTCTTGGAAGGAAGGGAGGGAAGGAGGGAGCGAGAGATGTGAGGGAGGAAAAGAAAAGAAGAGAGGAAGGAAATAAGAGAGGGAAGGAAGGGAGGGAGGGAGGAAGGGAGGGAGGGAGGAAGGAAGGAAGGAAGGAAGGGAGGAAGGAAGGAAGGAAGGAAGGAAGGAAGGAAGGGAGGAAGGAAGGAAGGAAAGAAGGAAAGAAGGAAGGAAAGAGGAAGGGAGAGAGAGTGGAGGAAGAAAGGAAGAGAGGGAGGGAAGTCTACTAATATATTTGGAGTTTCCTTGGGTATTGACAAGTCAGTTGTGGAATTGTGCAGTGGTGACAGATCACACTTGTTAAGTGTGCTGCAAACCACCAAACTGCATAGTGGGATGGCATATGTGTAAGTTAGCTGTTATTACCATCTCTGTTCTACAAGCGATAAAATGAAGGCATTAAAGCTTAAGCAATTACCCCAAGTCATGCAATTAGTGTGTGGTAAAATGGGGATTTAAGAGTAGCCCTTCCAGCTCCAGAGTCCAAGCATCAGTGTCTGGGTCCTGTGGAATCCTTTTAAAGTTCTCCTTGTGGCTAAGAGTTCAATGAATAAACCAAATAGGTGCCCTTCTGTTTCTGTCCAGTTGGAGACAATAATACAAATGGGGATAATGCACTATTCCTATAAATAAGGTGGTAAAACCAGATATCCTGTTAGAGTCCAGGGACATGTAATGAGACCTGGAAAGTCTTTCACAGAGATTCCCTCTTCCTGGGTCATTTGCAAACCTCCTCTGCCTTTGCACATGTAGAACCTTCTCCCATAATGACAGAGGAACAAGGCTTTCACCTGTACAGATGTTATTATTGTCGATGTGTCTTTCTCTGTTTCACAATGTTGTTTAACCCTTCAGGGTCCGTTTCTTTGTAACAGAGGGGCGGTATCCCATACCTTAAAAGATTGTGTACCTCAAATGGAGGTCAGTCTCATGAAAACTGGTCAGGCATAAATTTTAGTTGTCATAGTAGTGGTTAATATTGTGTCCATGATGATTCCATAAACAAATCATCACTTTCCTCACAATCCTTGTTAATACCAACATCAGCTCTACATCAACACCAAGTCACATTTCAATGAGAGTGTGGTCAACACAACCCTGTCCAACTGAAACATAAACTGCTAATTATTCATGACGTTGGATAGGGGTCATGGGCTAACAAAGTAAAGCATGGAGACTGGAGAGGTGCACTCTTCTGAACTCATTGTTCTCAGGTGAGAGAAATGGGAAATAGCTAAGACGACATTTTCCATAACAGCCAAGTCTTGAAGCCAATTTAAGTGTCTATCAACAGAAGGATTAAGAAAACGTGGTTTGTGTTGTACGTGGAATTCCTTCACCATGAATGAGAGAACAAAGTTATGAAGGAAACCAGATGCAACTGGAGATAACTAGAGTAAGTTGTTATTTCTCAGGAAGACAAAGATGTTTTCTCTCATCTAAACAGTATAGACACATAATGTGACTGTGCTGATGATGTAAGGGTAGAAACAAAATTGTCAAGGAAATGAAAAGAATGGGTGGAAGGAGACAGAGAGGAGCATGCTTGGAAAGGATAGTCTGAAGGTATGTTATACACCTATGTGACCCTATAAAAGAAAAGACATTTCTGTACTCTGAGACAGACAGACAGACAGACAAAGGGGGGAACCATCAGAAACATGGGAAACTAGCAACAGTGGTTATTTCAGAGTAGGTAAGATTAAAAAAGGCACTTCCCCCCATAGGATCCACAAAGGTACAAGCTCAAAGCACAGGTACACACACGTACCTATACATGCACACACACACACACACACACACAGAGAGAGAGAGAGAGAGAGAGAGAGAGAGAGAGAGAGAGAGAGAGAGAGCAATGTCTGCTTCTGCCAACAGAGATGAAGTTGGTCTCATTTCCCCGTCTTTCCACCAGTCTTTGAGCCTCTTTCTTGTCTCCTCTAAGAAAGCTTTTCTAGATATGCAGAAGCACCCAGAAGATGCAGTGCCTACAGAGCCCAGCAGGGTGAAGCATCAGTCACATATATTTGCCTTCCACCTTTGCAGAAGCTGCTGAGCAGCCACCTTCTAGCTCACCCTTAAACACATCTCCTCTCACATGCCAGTGCTAGGATTTACTTTCCTCCTTTCTTCATCCTTCCCTTTAAAATTAAATGCATAAAAACAACTGAAAAAATAGGTCACACTAAAGCCTACATCTAATCCCTTAAAGACTGGCCATTAACTTAGGAAGATCCTGGAGACAATGAATCAGTACACAATCTCTTGGCATTTACTCTCTACCATTTTTATGTAGCCACAGCAGTGCATCATTTTTACATTAAGGTTATCTACATCAAAATATTCCCAGAATTATAAGTTTGTGTAGGAGCTGGTGGGACGGTTCAGTGGTCAAGAATACTGGCTGCTCTTCCAGAGGTCCTGAGTTTAATCCCTGGAACCACGTGGCGGCTTGAGAGATCTATAAAAGGGTCTGATGCCCACTTCTGGCATGCAGTGATACCTGCAGAAAGAGCACGCATACATTTTTTTTTTTTTAAATCAGCGCAGAAGATCTGGTCTACGTCATTAACTCCAAATGATTTTTCTTCTTCCTCCTCTATGCATACAGTTTGGGGATTTGTTTTTGTTTTGTTTTCATAGTGTGCCCCACTTCCTGCATGTCCCTCTCCTGATTTGTTGTTGTTGGTTTTGCTCTGTTCTGTTCATTTGTCATAGTCCTGGCTTACTTGGTTAACCCTTTAGCTTTGAGTCCTGACAGACTCTCTGCTCCTTGATTCATTCTGCTTGTAAGACTTTCCTTGGAGTTTTTCAGTTAGGGTGTTGGTTTTTCGGTTCCATTTCATTCTGCTTGGATCCTCTGCAGCATTTCTATCTCTTTATTGAATTCCATTCTCCAATACAGGCCTTTCTTCTTCTCTTCCATTAGCCTTATGTTTGCATTTCCTTGGGCATCACTAAGGACTTTGTTCTCCATAAATTCTTTCTCCCTGATTTCTTTGTGCTATATTTAAATCTTGAATTCTTTGATGAGCTGTATGGTTGTTCTTTTGGATTCTGTAGCCTAGGGTTTGTGTATGGAATTCTTATTGGCAAGCGTTTCTACAGAGTTGGTGGGTTTTGGAGAGAAGATATTGGTTTGACCTTTCAATTAGTAATAATTGCACCTCGGATAAACCTCATTGGCTACGACACTGTCACTGTACCAAGCTTGGCTTGACCTTTCATATTATTTGTATTTTTGTGATAAGATCTGGGTGTGCAGCCTTTTTTCTGATATGAATAGAGCAGATTGGTACAGAAGAAAAGATGTGTGGTGTGTTGGTGCAAGGAACGAAATCAAGAGGATGAGAAGAGTGAGGTGGTGTATAGGCTGTGTCTACTGGTCCAAGCCTGGGCTATGGATGTATTTGGCTTGATTACAGGTCCTATTGTAGTAAAAAAAAAAAAAAAACCACTATGGCACTGCCAGAAAAATAAACATGTAGACCAGTTGGAGGGAAACCCAAACAAGAACACATAACTTCAGCTATATAATATTTGTCAAAGATACCAAAAAATATAAGCTGGAGAAAAGAATGGTGCTGAGAAAAACCAGATGTCCTCAAGGCAGAAGAATGAAATTAGACTCATATCTATCAGACTGCACAAAAAGTAATCCCAAGTCGATCAATGCCCTAAATTAGAAACCTGAAACATTGAAATTTTCTGGAAGAAAGAATAGGCAGTGCCCCATGTGATATAGATGATCTAGGTGCGCCAAAGGGCATTCCAAATAAGACTCAATTCACTCAAGAATTAAGACCAATGGGTGACCAGTCAGATTTCATAAAACTAAAAAGTTTCTACACAGCTTAAGAAAGCCAGCAAGGTGAAGAAACCCATGGGATGAAAGCTATACATCTAACAGATTAATATCCAGAATATATGAAGAACTAAGAAACAAACAAAAGACTTTTTTAAAAGAAGGGTGCCAGGGACCTGAACAGAGAACTTTCAAAAGAAGCAAAAACAGTAATAAGAAATATCTCAAAAAAAGTTCATCAACCCTAGTAGTTATGGAAATGCAAATCAAAACAACATTGAGATCTCATCTTACCCCAGTCAGAAAGGGAAAGATGAACAGACAGTGAATGCTAGAGAGTGCATAAGAAAAGGGAACCCTCATTCACTGTTGGTAGGTTACAGACTGGTTCAGCCACTATAGAAATCAGTGTGGAGAATTCTCAAAACTTTAAAAACAAATCTACCATTTGACCCCACTAAAGCTCTCCTCAGCATATGTGCCAAAGAGTAAATCCTTACTCAGCAGTGTTTATTGCTACTCTAGTCTCAATATCACACAAATAGCGGGGAAAGGAAACGTAAATGGCCTTCAATATATGTGGTATGTATGCACTATGCAATAAATGAACTCATGAAATTCGCAGGCCAGTAGGTGACACTCGAAAAGACAAAGACTGACGTAATATGATTTTCCTTGTCAAAGGCTCCTAACTCCAAATCTTCGAATGTAAGTACATTTCCTGGAGTAACTGCAGAAATCAGGAAAATTAAAAGGGACCATTGCCAGTGTGGGAAAGCAGAGGAGGTAAAAAGGGGACTAGCAGAGTCCAAATGACCCAATGGGAAATGGGAAAAGTGGGTCTCTAATTGGGGGAGGGAAGGCAGGTGAATGCAGACAAAGAAAAGTGGAGAGTAATATACTGGTGAGGGTATCTTAAGGGTTTTTCTGCTGTGCACAGACACCATGAGCAAGGCAACTCTGATAAGGACAACATTTAATTGGGGCTGGCTTACAGGCTCAGAGGTTCAGTCTATTATCATCAAGGTAGAAACATGGCAGCATACAGGCAGGCCTGGTGCAGGAGGAGCTGAGAGTTCTACATCTTCATCTTAAAGCTGCTAGCAGAACACTGGCTTCCAGGCAGCTAGGACTAGGGTCTTAAAGCCCACACCCACAGTGACACACCTACTCCAACAAGGCCACACCTCCTAATAGGGTTTGTCACATAGGCCACTATGGAGGAAGAGGATAGTGCCATGAATACAAGACCACACAAGGTGGATGGAAGAGTTGTGGACCCTAAGAGAGCTGTGTCAAGGAAGATTCTCAGAGACCAGGTGCCCACCTAACTGTGAAAAGGGTCTTTGTTGGTGGTATTAACGAAGACACTGAAGAACATCACCTTTGAGACCAATTTGAGCAGTATGGGAAAATTGAAGTGATAGAAATTATGACTGACAGAGGCAGTGGAAAAAAGAGGGGCTTCGTTTTTGTCACCTTTGATGACCATGACTCTGTAGATTGTTACTCAGAAATACCATACTGGGAATGGCCACAACTGTGAAGCAAGAAAGGCTCTGTCGAAGCAAGAGCTAGCCAGCACTTCATCCAGCCAGAGAGGTCGCAGTGGTTCCGGAAACTTGGGTGGTGGTCGTGGAGGCAGGTTTGGTGGCAATGACAATTTTGGTTAAGGAGGGAACTTCAGTGGTCACAGTGACTTTGGTGGCAGCAGTGGATATGGTGGCAGTGGGGATGGCGATAATGGATTTGGTAATGATGGAAGCAATTTTGGAGGTGGTGAGAGCTACAGTGATTTTAGCAATTATAACATTCAGTCTTCAAATTTGGACAGATGAAGGGAGGGAACTCTGGAGGCAGGAGATCTGCTCTGTAGGGTGGTGGAGGCCAGTAGTCTGCCAAACCACGAAACCAAGGTAGCTATGGAGGTTCCAGCAGCAGCAGCAGCAGCAGCAGCAGCAGCAGCAGCAGCAGCAGCTACAACAGTGGCAGGAAGTTCTAATTACACCCAGGAAACAAAGCTTGGCAGGAGAGGAGAGCCAGACAAGTGGCAGGGAAGCTGCAGGTTAGACAGATTTGTGAACTCAGCTAAGCACAGCGGGGGCGGGGCCAAGCCCCTACAGAGATGCGTTTTTTTAGACAATGCCCGCCCGTGTGTGGGGGCAAAACCTCCAGGACTGTATTTGTAACGAATTGTATAACAGGTTATTTCAGTTTCTGTTCTGTGGAAAGTATGAAGCATTCCAGCAAAGGGTTTTACTGTAGACTTTTCTCACCCATGCTGTGGATTGCTAAATGTAATAGTCTGATCATGTTGCTGAATAGATACGTCTTTAAAAAACAAGCAAGCAAACATGACTACCTAAACATGAGCTTAACAAGGAAAATAGACTCGCCAAAGTGGACAGGAGAAGAACTGTAAAGCCTCGACTAAGAGTAACTAAGAAATGCTGAGAAGTAGGCTTCCCCGGGGGAAAACACACCGTTTGGTTATCAAGTGCCAAATGCTCAGCCCTGGAAACATAAATATAAATGACACCTTACAAACCAAGCAGGTTCGACTTAGAATAAAATATACGGGGCTGGAGAGATGGCTCAGCGGTTAAGAGCACTGACTGCTCTTCTGAAGGTCCTGAGTTCAAATCCCAGCAACCACATGGTGGTTCACAACCATTTGTAATGGGATCTGATGCGCTCTGGTGTGTCTGAAGACAGCTACAGTGTACTTTCATATAATAAATAAATA